>JAWDJV010000149.1:0-33676 GCA_033119285.1 Teratosphaeriaceae sp. CCFEE 6253 | reverse complement strand
CCAGTGGTGGCGCTGAACCCATCGAGATCCTCGGGAGGCTGCTGGGACAGCTCTGCCTGCACAAAGCCCCGATTGTGGTGTGTTGCTACCGAGCTTGATGATGGGTTGGCTGTGCGTGGTGACTCCGGCAGGCCACCAATTGTGGTGACTGACCGGCAAAGAGTCCCAACGCACTCTGACGGAGCCCCTCAGCGCTCTGCGTATCACGTCTGGATCGTCCACCCGCTTGACAGCGCAATTGCTCGATCGTGTTCAGGTGAAACGATCCCAGCACGAGATCTGAAGCATTATGACGGCACTCGGGCACGTCGTCGGCCCGAGCTTCGGCGTTCCAGCTTCCTCTTCCGGTAAGCTCCAAAGCAGTCCGTCGAATGGTATGGCTTCTGGGTTAAGTGCAAGTCCCTGTGAGGAAGACGGCACTGCAATGTCAAGCCTCGACCACACACCGGAGTATATCATCACCCCCCAACCCTCACCTCCGCCGCCTTCCTCAACCGATTCATGATCGCCGCCGCCGTCTGCCCCTCCATCTCATCGATTCCCTCGACCAGTATGGCATCGACACCCCGCTGGTCCAGTTCGCGCAACGCCGCGAAGATCCCTCGGGCGATGCCCGCCGTGTCGGGTCCGAGGGCGAGATCGAGCAGTTCGAAGCCGTGGTCCAGAGATGTAATCGCGTGGGTCGTGATGGCCTTCTGTGGCTCTGCTGTAGCGTCCAACGTGGCGAGGAGACCGGCGAACCCCGTCGGCTTGTCCTTGCCGTCTGATTGCGCATTGCGGCCGCGCGGCTGAGCGTCGTGGGGAGTCTGCGACAGAATCGAGCTCTCCCCGTTCTCGATCCGCACCCCCTCCAGCGTCCACGTCCTCGTCCTGATCAAGCCGATCCTTCCCCGATCCCCACGATACGTCTGCATGTTCTCGACCGTCGGCACCGCCGCGCCAACCTCGAACAGCACCACCCGCGCCCTCGGCGCATAGTGCCTGTACTTCATCCCCGGCGCCCTGGGCACCCCATCCCCCTCCTCTACCCCATACCCGACCCCCACCCCCGTCCATCCCTCACACTCCCTCAACGCCTCCACGCCCACCCCCCCCGGCCTCAACACCACGGGCGGATCGCACAGCCCATCCACCACTGTGCTCTCGACCCCGACATCGCACATCCCGCCCTCGACCACCCACTCCACCTTCCCCTCCAGATCAGCCAGCACGTGCTCCGCCGCGGTCGGCGAGGGCCGCGTGGAGGCATTAGCCGACGGCGCCGCGACCGGCACGCCCGCGAGCTGGATCAGCGCGAGCGCGAGGACGTGGGCGGGGATGCGCGCGCCGAAGGTCGGGAGGCCGGCCGTGACTTCCGGGGCCAGGGGAGAGGATGCCGGGTTGGGAAGGAGGATGGTCAGGGGCCCGGGCCAGAATCTCCGGATCAAGGGGTGGTAGATGGCCGGGATGGGGTCCTCGTGCTCGCCCTCCGTGACACCGTGACCGTGCGTCGGCCCGCCGCCGTTGCGCGACATGGCCCCTGCCGGCCGCAGAACCGCGCGCAGCTGCGCCAGCGAAGCGAAATGCACAATTAGCGGATTATCCGCCGGCCGGCCCTTGGCCCTGTAGATCCCCGTGACGGCTTCGCTGCGCGTGGCATCGGCACCGAGTCCATAGACCGTCTCCGTGGGGAACGCCACCGGCACATCCGACGTCCGGAGTCGTGCAGCGGCGTGGCGCAGATTCGCCGTGTCCGGTGTGTCGTCGTCCAGGTCCAGTGCCAGGGAATCCAGGAGGTCGTCCGGCTGCGGCACGGCGTGCACGCGGCCAATCTTGCGGGCGTCAACGGGGAGGATCGTCGTCGTCAGCTTCGCGTCCGGTGAGTCGGCCATGGTGGCGGGGCGGTTCAGCGAGTGCGTTGCCACCCATCGACGTGGGGAGACGCGTAGTAGTTGCTTGTGGGATAGTCCCACACCTGCTAGGCCCAGTAGTGGGGCGGGGAAAGATAAGATTTGGTTACCACGCATGAAGTCAAGAGGCCCTTTCGCGAGCTCCAAATTTTTGAAAGTGGAAGGCGCGCCGCGCTCACTAGCGCCATCACGAACGCACGTGAACAAGACATACGTCCACCGCTTCACACAGTGAGGATGTATTCCACTGAATGCATAGCCATCTATATACAATTCTCTACACCCCACCTCTCACTTCGTCTCCCCCTCCCCCTCCTCCCCCTTCCGCCGCACTCTCTGGGGCTTGATCCGCACATACTCCTGGACCCCCACGTGCTCCAACCCCGTCCCCTCCCTCCCCTCCCGGATCCCCCGCACCACATCCCACGCACTCCGCAAACAATCGTTGACCCCGACCCCCTTCATCCAGCTCCCCGCCACGCGCAACCGGCCCTTATACCTCTCCATCAGATTCTCGTGCGCCTTTCTCAACCGCGCCTCATGCCCGACGTGGTACTGCGGGATGCAGTCCTTCTGCACGTTCACGCGCCACGCCTCCGGCGCCTCCGTGATGCCCAGCTGCCGGCGCACGACGCTCAGCGCGAGCTGCAAACCCTCGGCCTCCGAGGGGACCGCCGGCCAGCCCGCCCACCAGTGCCCGCCCATCATGACCGTCACCTTGGTCCCCCGTCCGCCTCCCTGCTCGCCCCCGGATGGCAGCCGGTCCTGCACGTTCGGCGGCGCGGGGAGGTTGTGCCACGCGAAGTCATTCACCTGCACCAGCTGCCCCTGCGCCCGCGCCTTGGCCAGCTCCCCGGGGTCCTGGATGGCCCAGTTGCGCATGTCCAGGTCCTCCGGGCTGGGGCTGTAGGCCGTGTCGAAGACGACGCCCAGCGCGCGCTCCGGGTTGTTATCAAAGGGTGTCGCGGAGGGGATCACGTAGCCGAAGCCCGGCGGGTGCTGCGCCGGAGTCGGGAAGTAGAGGTTAACGGTCATGACTGTCACGGCGGCGATGGTCGGGATCAGGTGCCGGTGCCGGAGGGACCGGGAGTGGGACATGGGGGGCCTAGTGGCGACGCTGAGGTGCTCGGGGGAGAGGGTGGAGATGGCGTGGCGGTAGGTCGTCGTCGCCAAGTCCCCTCGTTCTCCCTCTCGTCCGGGTGCCGGGGACGCATCGACGGACATTCGAGCCGTGACGTCGATCCCGCCCTGCGAGAGCTCGACGGCCTCGACGGGCGAGTCGGTGCGGAACTCGACATTGCCCCTGCCCACCAGATACCGCGTGAGGCCGTCGACAAGGCCCTGCAGCCCGTCCTTCAGCGTGAAGACGGAGTTGTGCAGCAGCGTCTCCTGGAGTACAGGGTCCCACTTATACCCCTTCATCTCCAGCAGGAAGTCCGCCTCCCGCCGCGTCACCTCCGCGCCCTCCGCGCGGCTCTTCAGCAGGCCGGCCACGATGCTCCCGTGCTCGCCCTCATACCGCCACGGCGTCGGGAACAGGCTCTTGGCGGACAGCTGCCACGCGTCGCCAGCGTAGATGCCGTGCAGCACCGCGCTCAGCAGCCGCTCCACCGCGTTCCGGCCCAGGCGCCGCGAGAAGAAGTCCCCGACGCTCTCGTCGTGCAACGCCGGATCCCGGGCCGCGGTGAAGGGCTCCTTCAGCGCGCCCCACCCGGTCCCCGCGAAGACCGGCTCGGTCAGGATCGACCACAGGTTCTCGCTGAAGGGGTAACTGGGGTGCGGCATCCGCACCAGCTGGTCCGGGTAATAGACATACCGGTTCCGCGCCGCGGGGGAGGTCTTCTGCGTGAAGATCGCGTCCTTGGCGAGATCCAGCTCCTGGAGCAGTTGCGCGGCGAGGACGCCGTTGCCGTTCGGGCGGAGCGTGCGCGGCCCGGCTTCGAAGAGGACGGAGCCGTTGGTGACGGGGACGCGGTGGGAGGCGAGCCAGCCGCCGATGCGGGGGGAGGACTCGTAGATGGTGATGGCGGCGTGGGGGAGGGCGCGGGTGAGGTAGTAGGCGGCGGCTAGACCGGTGATGCCGCCGCCCAGGATAGCGATGGGGTGGGGGGAGGGGCCGGGCGTGGGCGTGCTGTAGGGGCGGAGGGAGGCATGTCGGGGGCGAGGCTGCAGTGCCAGCCGGGTGGCAGGTGATGTGTTGGTCAGCCCATGGCAGCGACGAAGCATCGCTCGTCCCGCCAGCAACGCTGCGGTGCGCAGAACTCCCAGACACAGTCCCGTCACGAGATGAGGATTCTCGACATCGGAACGACCACGACGTCCACACATGCATCCAATCCGATCCCGATAAATATCGCCAAGCCAGCGGAACGTCCGCCGCACCGCCGATCGAAACTCAGATTGCACTTTCGCGCATCACCCCGCACTAACCCCCACTGGGCAAGGCGGACATGCAGGTCGAGTCAGCAGCAGGGGTCCCGCGTGTCAGAACGGGAGACGGCTCGGTGCTCCTCCTCCACAACGGGCGACTGCTGACAGAGACGCGACGGGAGGCACGGACTGTCTGGCTGCTGCGGCTCCGGGCGGTGAGGTGGGGCGGAGAGGGCGGGGCGGGGTGACTGTGTCGCCGGACGCGACGGCCGACTGCGGCGTTATCGGGCTTGGTGCACGGATTGACACGATGTGGTATGGATACAGTAGTATATACCCGCTTTGGTTTCAGCCCCAGCTGGGCAGACGACACATGTTGATTTCTCACTCTCTTCATACACCCCGATCTCGATTGTTGACGATGCGCTGGCGGGACGACTTGAGCTGATGAACAGTGCGCTTGACTCCGGAACAAGGCCGACGCGAAGTCAGAATCATGACAACCAAGGCGTGGCAGTATGGGGTCGGATGCACTTTGGGCGGCATCGATGGGCCCTGGAGCGGCGTGGTCGATGTCTCTTCACGCACCCCATCGCCTGCCCCACGACCCGCCAAGCGCGCGCGACAGTCATACGAGGAGCCCGTGCAGAAGCCCTACATCATCCAGGCACCCAGCGCATCGCCGGACGAGCTGAGCCAGGCCTGGATAGATCGGGGATTGCTTGACGACGGCTGGCTCGACGTCGGCGACGATGGCTTGGATGCCACGTGGATGCACGGCTACAGCAACGAGGACTTCAGCGCCTGGCTGGACGACTTCCCGAACTCGAATACCTCCACCAGCGCCTTTGCCGCGATCGCGAACGAGGTCCACAACGACCCCCGTAATGGCACGCTGGCGAAAATGGAGCGCAAAACCCAGATGCAGACTGGCTGCATCCCCTGCCTGGTCCAAGGCCTGCGCTGCGACCCCCGCAACCCGACCTGCCGCCGCGCCATGTCCACCGACTGGAACCTCAACCGCCGCACTAGCGACCCAACAACCCACGATGACGGTGACGACGTCTTCCCCGCCACCCCGGAATCCACCTCCCTCAGCGCCTTCCGCCCGGACCCGACCTGGCGGCGCAGCTGGCGCGAGCGGCACAGCCTCAACTTCTTCGTCCACTTCACCGCGCCCCAGATGGCCGGCTTCTTCGACAGCGCCTTCTGGCAGCGCCTCGTGATCCAGACCTCCTACCACGAGCCCGCGATCCTGCACGCCATCACGGCCATCGGCGCGCTGCACGAGGCCATCATGCAGCGCGCGCTCGCGGATGAGAGGAGGAAGGCGGCGGCGATGGAATTTGCGCTGGGGCAATGTAATCGGGCGATCGCCTCTCTCACGGGGAGTACCAATTCAGGAGGCAAGACGGGCCGCCGCGCGATGCGCATCCCGGACAACCGGCTCGCGCTCACGACGTGTGTGCTGTTCACCTGCTTCGAGGCCATGCAGGGCCGCTGCGACAGCGCCGTGAATCACGCCCTGCAGGGCCGACGACTGCTCCAAGCCAGCAGCAGCAGTAACCACACCGCCGCCGACCGGCACCCCAGCAACCCCCACAACCCAGCCCCCACCCCAGCGCACTACGACGACGACGCCCTCGAGCAGATGCGCCCGCTAGTCGAGCGCCTCGAAGTCCAAGCCACCGCCCTCCTGGACAAGGGCAAACGCCCCTCCGCCGACCTCTCCACCACCTCCCCCAACCACACCGCCGCGTCACCCTCGGACCTCCCCCCCGTAGCCCTACTCTTCAGCCTGGAGCACGCGCACAACGCCCTCCACACCGCGCTGAACAACATCATGCGCTTCATGCAGGCCTTCCACCCCTCAGCGCCGCGCGCCCACATCGCCGCGAGCATGGCGGAGAAGTCCCGGCGCTTCGCGCCCTGGTTCTCGCAGTGGGAGACGGCCTTTACCGCTTTCCTCGCCGGCGCGGCGCGCGACGGCAGCATGGGGAACCTCGACTTCAAGCGCGCGATGGTGCTCAAGGCCAACCACCTCGTCGGCAGCATGCTGGCCTCCGTCGACCAGTCCGCGGGGCCCGTGGCGTATGATCCGTACGAGGAGGAGTTCAAGGCCATCGTCGACCTCTCCCGCGAAGTTCTGGCGTCGTACTCCTGCCCCCCGCTGCCCACGCTTTCGGGCGGGGCGCAGGGCGCGCCGTATTTGTCTTTCAGTCTGTGGGTCACGGACCCGCTGTGGATGGCGATCAGTCGGTGCAGAAATCCGGGGATCAGGCAGGCGGCGTTCACGCTGCTGAGCCAGAATCCGCGGCAGGAGGGGATCTGGCATGCGGGGCCGCAGGTCAGCCGGGCGAGGTACGCGCGGCGCGGCACGGAAGGCGTGGAGCGCAAGGCGGCGAAGGTGGGGGGGAGGGCGGGCGGGAAGGCGGCTGAGGGGGCGAAGGAGGTGGGGAGGTCGAGGTATGAGTCCGCCGATGGGAGCGGGAGTAGCAGCGATAGTGGCGAGGGGGGCGATGGCGAGACTGGCTATGGTGCGGGCGGGCAGGCTGGGCAGGTGAATGACAGGGGATCCGCGAATGGGGCGCCGCCGCCCAAGGCCCGGCGAGAGTGGGTCGATCTCCGCGCGCAGGTGCAGGACTGGGCTGAACGTGAGTAGCAGATGAGCCGACCCTCACCACCGCTCCTTCCATCGCGCCTCGCTCCCCCCCCTCGCCCCAGCATGCAGCCCAAACCGCCGAGTCGATACGGTACTGGGGGACCATTGTGGTCCGGACGGTACCACGGGCTGACCGACGGCTCGTCGTGGACAGATAGCGAGCAAGCGGCCGCGAGGGGACAGAGTCGGTGTTATCAGCGGGACGGCGGCAGGATGACGGGGCACTGCGAGGGGCGGTGTTCGATCCCGCGGATCGGGGAGGTGAGGGGGATGGGAAGCAGGCAAGAGCGTGAAGCATGAAGCGCTGGCGTGAGAGGGCCAGGAACGACCTGTGAAGCACATGGAGACCGGCCCAGGCGGAACTCTGGGTCTGCCCGATGTCTTCGACAAAGCCACGTAAGTGAGCAGGTGGATTGGACTTCTCGCCCACTAGCCCACGCACGGATCGGGTGGCCCACGGCCCCTATGGACGGAAATGGGGACCTGGAACTGATTGCTCCCCACTCCGGCTACGGGGGCAACCGATGCGACGCACGATACGCCAGAAGAGCACGACTATGCCTTCTCTAATGGCACGACTGGGCCCTCGTTCTCCATCCGCACCGCGCGCTCCATCGTCTTCTTCTCCTTCGGGATACTGCGCGTGAACGCCGCACAGATAATGGCGATCCCGCCGAACGCCACCGCGATCAGGTATACCAGCCTGAAGCCCTGGACGTACGAGAGTTTCGCGGCAAGCTGTGCCTGCGCCACGGCTGCTGCGGTGACGCCTGGGAGGCCCAGGGCGGCTTTGTACGCCGCGGCTGTGTTCAGTGCGGCTGCTTTCGCCAGGCTCGCGGCGCTTGATGCTGGAATGTTGTTCGACGAGATGACGATCGCCATCTGCTTCGGTAGCTCGGCAGCGAAGCGGTTGCTGAGGATGGCACTGTAGATCGCGGTTGCCACTGCGCCGCCCATGAGGCGGAATGTACTTGCTAGACCGTTGGCGACGCCGCTGAAGGAGTTGTCAGCAGTCAGGATGGCGTGGACCGTGGTATGGCGGCAGCTTACATGTCCACCTGGTCGTCTATGCCCATAGAGATCATGACGAAGGCTAGCAATTGCGGTGGCGTGATGGTGGTGGCCAGGATGATGATGGTGATGATGGCCTGCACCCGGTCGTCGAGGCCGACACTCGCCAGGGAGCCGATCAGAGCAGTCTGCAGGACCTGGCGTGATGTCAACGTTGCACTTACCGAGATCGAAGAGACTCTCAACACACCATGAACCCGACCTGCTGCCAGCGCTCATGGCCGACCCTCTGGCAGAAGAAGACCACGACCAGGCCAGCGAGTATCGTCCCAAAGGACACCATGTTGGCGTAGACGCCCGCGATGATTGGCTGGCCCGCCGGGACGAAGAGCAGGCCGGACTGCCGCGGCCACAGCACGTTCATGCTGTAGTACAGCATCCCGCCCACGAAGCAGACCACCAGGATGACCGTAAAGCCGCGGATGTTCCTGAACAGCTTCGCGGGCAGCATGGGATACTTGAGGTCGGCGTACGCCTCCCAGAAGCCCAGCGCGACTAGCAGAGCCGTGCCGACGACGATCGGCGCGATCACGTTTGCACTTGACCAGCGATATTGGCGGCCGCCCCTAGCGCCAGCGAGGAAGCGATTAGTTGGCTCCCAGGCCGAAGAGTTGTTCACGGGGTCGACTCACCAGTTCACTCCAATCAGGAACAGCACGCACCCGGCGGCAAACAGCGCCACGCCGATGAAGTCCATCTCCTTCAACAGCTGCCCGCGCGTCTTCCCATCCGCGCGATGTTTGGTATGAAATGTCGGCGGATGATAGCAAAAGACCAACAGCACGAGCCCGCACGCCTCGAACGCAAACAGGAACCAATACACCGTCCGCCACGCAATGACGGTCGTCGAGAGCATCGCGTACGCGATCATGGGGCTCACGAACGCCAGCAGCGCGCTCAGCTCGAAGCAGCCGATGGCCAGGACGCGGTAGCGGTTCGGCACGATCTCCTGGATGGCCGCGAAGCACATCTCCTGCAGGCCGCCGCCGACGCCGAACAGGACGCCGCTGGCGATCATCTGGTTGATGCTCTGGCCCGTCGCGCCCACGACGGCGCCGAGGAGGGCGATGCAGGCGCCGGCGATGAGGAAGTAGCGGCGGCCGAAGATGCTACGCCCGGGGGGATCAGTCGGGCCGTGGGTGGAGTGATGGGTGTGGTGGGATGGTGGGCTGGAGGCTTACTCGGAGAGTCGGCCGCCGACGGTGACCATGACCGACGCGGCGAGGTTCCAGGACACGCTGATCCAGGTGTAGTTCGGATCCGGGCCCAGGTCGGCGTTGATGTACGAGAGGATCGTCGACGGCATGAGGAGGGTGAGGATGTAGGCCACGTATTGCGAGGCGACGGCCTGACAGTTTCGTCAGCACCCTCGTCGCACTCACAAGTCATTTGCTCCCTTTCCTACCGCAAGAGCCAGGTACGCCTGCAGAGTCATCGGCGCCTCATCCGCATCGACGGTATGGTGGTTGTGGTCGGCGTCCTCGGCGTGCACGGTCGCGGGCTTCTCTTCGATCGCCATGCTTGTGTCTTGGCGCCCTACGTTCGTGCTTGGGATGAACAGCAAGTAGGCTTTAAAATGAACTGCGACGACGACGGCATTATGAAGTAGCGATCGGTTATCGATGTACCTCGAGAGGTAGCCCACCACACGCGCTTCCCGGGCGCATCCTTCTCGCAGGCACAGCGTCTTGGTACTGCGGGGAGCGTTCGGAGAATGAAGTCCGCTTGATGATATGGCAGAGTGCTCTCTTGGCAATGGATTGACTATCAACGAAACTGGTGTCGTCTTGCTTGAAATAGCGGAATGCCTTAGTATGTAGTGAGTGTCGCTGCGCCCAAGGCCAGCTGCGATCACATCGTGCTCGTTGCTCCTTGCGATGTGCATCTGCTCCAGATCAATTCGGCGGCCTACAGCGCACGTCTCCATGCGGGCTGGGGAACCGGCCAATCTATCACTCCGTACTGGGAACCTCATACTCCCTCCTCCCCTCCGTACTGAACAGCACGACCACCATCCTCCTCCTCTCCTCCACGCCCAGCACTCCCTCCGCACAAGCTTTCCGCAAAGCCGCCAGCGTCGCCGCTCCACACGGTCCAGCGTTGACGCCCTGCGCCTGCAGTTCCTGCACGCAAGCATGACTCTCCACATCCGTCACGGTGACCGCCGCGAAGGTCCCGTCTCGGAGCACAGGCCACGCGATGGAAGAGGTGGTGCCGCAGTTCATGCCGTTCATGATCGTGTCGCCCGTCCGGATGGGCGTGATGGCGTTGAGGTGGAGGGACTCCTTGAATGAGGGCGCGGCGACGGGCTCCACGGTCAGGATTACGTTGTCCGCTGAAGCGGCGCGGTAGTGCGAGGCGACCGAGTGCGCCCAGGATCCTACTCCCACGCTCGCGACGGCGAGGACAGGCAGGGCGCTGCCGTTGGTTCGTGCCGCGACTTGGCGATCCACTTCCCGCAGCACAGTCGAGTAGCCTTCCGTCACCCAGCGCGGGATCTCCTCGTAGCCGTCCCAGCTGGTATCCAGCACCATCAGCGCGTCGGCATGCTGCTCGCTGTCCTGCCGCACGGCGGCGAGGCAGTCATCGTAGGAGCCATCTTCGAGCACTCTGACTTCAACCTGGGAGCTCCCGCTGCGAACCAGATTGCGCGTGTACTCGTTCATGAAGCCCGGGACGTAGATGGTGGCCGGGATGTCGTAGTACCTGGCCATGCGGGCCGTGGCGCGGCCCCAGTTGCCTTCTGTCGTGGTCACGAGTCGCACGGGTTCGGTGGCTTGGCGGGATGCTAGGGCGCGTTTCACCCCGTCTAGGCTGGTGGAGACGTGGAGATCGAGGCGCTGGCAGATCGCGCGGTGGATTGCCCAGGAGGCTCCCGCGATCTTGAAGGAGGGCAGGCCGAAGCGGGTGGACTCGTCTTTGACGAAGACGTGCGCGAAGCCCAGTTCTGCGGCCACGGGGGGGAGGGAGTGGAGTTGCGTTTCGCCGTAGGAGGGGAGCTGGGCGTGGAAGTCCTCGATGGCTGGGTTGATTGATGGATCAGACTGCATCTGTGGCTGGTAGTGCGGGTTAAGGAGGACGGCCGGTCTGGTGGTCGTCTCGCCGAAGTCCAGGTGGGTGACTTCGTAGGTGGACATGCTCGCGGGAAAGTAAGAAGAAGATCGAGTGGAGAGGATGGGAAGATGTCATACCCAGCAGGAGCTTCGCGGTAGGAACCACGCTTCTTATGGACTCTGTGCTTCCTGTGGTATGCTGGAGGTCAATTGGCTTCTTCACCTCGCGTGGGAACACCTCCAAAGGTTTGGCGGGTCATGTAGCTTATGCACCGTCCGCTTTGATATGCCTCCAAAGGCTAGGTCCATGGCATCACATCGCCCAGATAGTGTTCCCGATCGCTGCCACTGACCACTCACCACTATCTGGATCGGGCTTGCCGGTATAGAAGTCTGCTGGGGGCTGTCCATACAGTTGGTGTGTGTCAGCAGTCGGGCAAGAAAGGTCACCGTCGCCGCCGTCGGCAAGCTCGAGCAGCACCACGATCCGAGCTCGACGCCCCGATATCGACGCCCGCTTGCAGGACAGACGTCAGACGTGTTTATCAATCATTCTTAGTAGACACTCACAGCCTGATGATAGCTATACATCTCGTACAAGTGTAGGTGGGTATTCCAATCTCCTAGCTCTCCCATCCCTTCTCTCCACCATCCCACATAGCCCACTCCATCCACCATGGCCGCAACGCAAAAGAGCGAGCGGGGCATCCGCATAGCCATCGACCGCGGCGGGACCTTCACCGACTGCGTCGGCAACCCCGGCAGCGGCAAGATGGAAGACGATGTCATCATCAAGCTCCTCTCCGTCGACCCGCAGAACTACGACGATGCGCCGCTGGAGGGGATCCGCCGCCTGCTCTCGCGCTTCATCGGCCGCGAGATCCCCCGCGGCGAGCCGTTGGACACGAGTCAGATCGAGAGTATACGGATGGGGACGACCGTGGCCACGAATGCTCTGTTGGAGAGGAAGGGCGAGGAGATCGCGATGGTGGTCACGAAGGGGTTCAAGGATTGCTTGGAGATCGGGAACCAGAGTCGACCGAATATCTTCGACCTGGCGATCCGGAAGCCGGAGGTGCTGTATAAGAAGGTCGTGGAGATCGACGAGCGGGTGACACTGGAAGACTACGCCGAGGACCCGGAGCGGACACACACGGACGCTGTCGCGGCAAGTGAAGCCGGCGAGGACGCGGAGCTCGTCAAGGGTCTCTCCGGCGAGGCCGTACGCATACTCCGGCGACCACAAGAGGACGCCATCCGGAGCCAGCTGCAGAAAGTCTACGACGCCGGTCTCCGCAGCATTGCCGTCTGCCTCATGCACGGCTACACCTTCCCCCGACACGAAGCGCTCGTCGGCGCGATCGCGCGCGACATCGGCTTCGACCACGTCTCCCTCTCCCACGGACTCATGCCCATGATCAAGCTCGTGCCGCGCGCGACGTCCGCCTGCGCGGACGCGTACTTGACGCCCGCGATCCGGAAGTACATCGATGGTTTCCAGCGGGGCTTCTCCGGGGGGCTGGGCACGGAGAGCGTGAAGAAGGCGGCTGGGGCGAGGGGGGCAAGATGCGAGTTCATGCAGTCGGATGGCGGGCTGGTGGATGTGGATGGGTTCTCGGGGTTACGCGCGATTCTGTCGGGGCCGGCGGGGGGCGTGGTGGGGTATGCGCTCACGAGCTATGATCCCGAGACCAAGACGCCCGTCATCGGGTTTGATATGGGGGGGACGAGCACGGATGTCAGTCGCTATGGGAGTGGGAGGTACGATCACGTCTTCGAGACTACGACGGCGGGTGTCACGATCCAGAGCCCGCAGCTGGACATCAATACGGTGGCTGCCGGGGGTGGGAGCCGGCTGTTCTTCCGGAATGGGCTGTTCGTTGTGGGACCGGAGAGTGCTGGAGCGCACCCTGGGCCGGCCTGTTATAGGAAGGGGGGGCCGTTGACGATAACGGATGCGAATTTGTTTTTGGGGAGGCTCTTGCCGGACTTCTTCCCAAAGATCTTTGGGAAGAGGGAGGACGAGGGTATTGATGAGCAGGCGTCGCAGGAGCTGTTCAAGGAGCTGACGGGGCGCATCAATGAGGAGGTTGCTGGAAACGACGGGCAAAGAGAAGCTATGACGCCGGATGAGGTCGCGTACGGCTTCATCAAGATCGCGAACGAGACGATGACACGACCTATCCGGTCGCTGACGGAGGCAAGAGGACACGACACGAGCAAGCACCGACTCGCGACTTTTGGTGGCGCGGGTGGGCAGCATGCGGTGGCTATCGCGGAGGCGCTGGGGATAA
Source organism: Teratosphaeriaceae sp. CCFEE 6253 (assembly GCA_033119285.1). NCBI lineage: Eukaryota > Fungi > Ascomycota > Dothideomycetes > Mycosphaerellales > Teratosphaeriaceae > Teratosphaeriaceae sp. CCFEE 6253. The sequence goes on along the minus strand of JAWDJV010000149.1, from coordinate 20,337 downwards.
GGCAGATCTTGGTGCACCGGTATAGCTCGGTCCTGTCGGCGTACGGGATGGCGTTGGCGGATGTGGTGGACGAGCGGCAGGAGCCCGAGAGCAAGGTGTGGAAGGATGACGATAGCGAGGTGCGGAGGTATCTGAAGGGGAAGATGGAGGAGCTGAAGAAACGGTCTACGGCTACGCTTCGGGATCAGGGGTTCGAGGAAGCGCAGGTGCAGTTTGAGGAGTACCTCAACATGAGATACCGTGGCACGGAGTCTGCGCTTATGGTTGTCAAGCCCAGTAAGGAGGAAGTTGGTGGCGATGAATGGGCATTTGGAAAGGCATTCGTGAAGCAGCATGAGCAGGAGTTCGGCTTCACGTTACCGGATCGGGATATCATTGTTGATGATGTGCGGGCGAGAGGGATCGGCAAGACCTTCGAAGGGCTGGAGAAGACGGTGGATCAGCAGCTCAAGGAAGTCAAGACGACAGACGTGAAGGGCGAGGACAAGGTGTACGGGAAGAAGAGCGTGTACTTCGAGGGTGGAAGGCAAGAGACGTCGATCTACAAGCTCGAAGATCTGAGCGTGGGCGATCGGATACAAGGCCCGGCTATCATCGCGGACGGCACCCAGACCATCGTCATCACGCCCGGCGCGTCAGGGTTGATCATCGACACGCACGTCGTGATCAATATCGGCGACCACTCGGGCGAGGACAAGAAAGTGGACACGACGGAGGTGGACCCCATCCTGCTCTCCATCTTCGCGCACCGCTTCATGGCCATCGCGGAGCAGATGGGCCGCGCGCTGCAGAAGACCAGCGTCTCGACTAACGTCAAGGAGCGCCTGGACTACTCATGCGCGCTCTTCGACTCATCCGGTGGCCTAGTGGCGAATGCTCCCCACTTGCCCGTTCATCTGGGCAGCATGAGCACGTGCGTAGAGAAGCAGGCCGAGATCTGGAGGGGCAGGCTCAAGAAGGGAGATGTACTGGTCAGCAACCACCCGATGTTCGGTGGGACGCACTTGCCAGACATCACCGTCATCACGCCGGCGTTTACCGAGGCGGGCGAGATCGTGTTCTACGTCGCGAGTCGAGCGCATCACGCAGATATTGGTGGGATTCTACCCGGGTCCATGCCGCCGCATAGCCGGGAGCTCTTCCAGGAGGGCGCGAGGATCGAGACAGAGAAGCTGGTCAGTGAGGGCCACTTTGACGAGGAGCGGATCACGGAGCTGCTGCTGCACGAGCCGGCGAGGTATGCCGGGTGCAGCGGTACGAGATGTCTGGCGGATAATCTGAACGATCTCAAGGCGCAGGTCGCGGCGAATCAGAAGGGGATTAACTTGATTAGCACGCTGATAGAGGATTACGGGGAGGAGGTGGTGCAGTTCTACATGCACAAGATCCAGGATAATGCCGAACTGAGCGTGAGGAACCTGCTCAAGGACGTGAGTAAGCGGTTCGCCGGGCGAGAGCTGAAAGCTGTGGACTACATGGATGACGGGAGTCCGATCAAACTCAGCATCACGATCGACGGGGAGAAAGGCGAGGCCGTGTTCGACTTCACGGGTACAGGGCCGGAGGTGTACGGCAACACCAACGCGCCCGAGGCCGTGACGTACAGCGCCATCATCTACTGCCTGCGCTGCCTGATCAGTGAGGACATCCCGCTGAACCAGGGCTGCCTCAGCCCGGTCACGGTCCGCATCCCCAAGAGGTCCTTCCTCTCCCCGTCCGGCGCGGCGGCAGTGGTGGGCGGGAACGTGCTGACGAGCCAGCGCGTCACGGACGTCGTGCTCAAGGCCTTCAATGCCTGCGCCGCGAGCCAGGGCGACTGCAATAACCTCACCTTCGGCTTCGGCGGGAATGTCGAGGGCGAGAAGGCGGTTAAGGGGTTCGGGTACTATGAGACGATCGCGGGGGGCAGCGGCGCGGGGCCGGATTGGGACGGGACGGACGGGGTGCACACGAATATGACGAATACGCGGATCACGGACGCCGAGGTGTTTGAGCGGCGGTATCCCGTGATTCTGCGGGAGTTTGGGCTGAGGACGGGGAGTGCGGGGCGCGGGCAGCATCGTGGCGGGGAGGGCGTGGTGAGGGAGATTGAGTTCCGCATCCCGGTGCAGGTCAGTATTCTGAGTGAGAGGCGGGTGTATCATCCGTATGGGCTTGAGGGGGGCGAGGACGCGGGGTGCGGGATGAATGTCTGGGTCAGGAAGGTGCCGAAGGTGGAGAGTGGCAGTGCTGCTGACGCCAAGGCTAATGGTCAGACGAATGGCGAGAAGAAGGAAGAGGTGCAGGAGTACCGGCATATCAACTTGGGCGGGAAGAACACGGCGGCCATGCAAGCGGGCGAGCGCATTATCATCAAGACGCCTGGTGGAGGAGGCTGGGGTCCGGTGGGCAAGGACAGCGAGAGCCGGCAGCACGAGCGCGCGGACCCGAAGCACGGCTGGAGAGGCGGGAGTATTGCGAGTCGGCAGGCGGAGGCGGAGGCGTCGGCCTGAGAGGGCGTGGATGTACGTGCCCACGAAGATTGGAACATGCTGAGCAGGCCTCCACGAAGGTTCGCAAGCCACGCATGCTTGGGGGCCTTCGATCGGGGACGTGTGTGTAAAGCTCATGTAGATGACGGCCACAAAGCTCATATAGATGACGGCCACGAGGACCTAGGTATGATATTAGGATGTCCGTAGCTAGTCAATGTGAGCTACGTGCGCCAACAGGCGAATTGGGACTGCAACGGCCTGACAACTCTTATCACCGGTATTGACCGCGTTGCGCTGGCAAGACCTGTACAACCCACCTGTGCCGTGCGCACCACGTGGATCTGCCACCCCGGCCTTGGGAGTCTGCGAAAACCCGCGAGGATGACTCTAGTTGCCGTTCACACCACACCATCACCTTCCCCTCGACCTCCCCCGGCACCACCCCTACCACACTCCCGCATCAAATACGCCATCACCCCCCCCACCCCCCGAAAGGCCTCCTCGCGCTGCCGCGGCTGAAAGAGATCGAACCACCGCGAGCGCTCCAGCCGCGGCCTACACCAATCCGCCTCCGTGGGTGGCACTCCAGGTTCCGTCCCGGATGCCAGCGCGTCGACGTAAGCTTCGTGGACGGTGAGTTTGAGGATCGCGATATGGTGGTTGAGGGAGGAGAGGAGGAAGACCTGCGGCGTGGAGTCAGCGGGCATAAAGGGTGTCTGGTCTTCATCTAGTACCTACCTCGTCGTAGGGCGAATCGGGATCCTTGCCAATCGCCACGTAGTCCGTCATCGTGTCCCAGGTCCCGGACGGGGGCCGAGGGTCCTTGCACAGCGCTTCCCTCGCGAGCTGCCGCCGCATGAGCTTCGCTCGGGTAGTCTCCGGAGCCCCGTCCAACCCGGCCCCGGCAGCGCCACCCTCGCCCACGCCCGCTTTGCCGGGAGTCTCGTGGCTGGCCGCCGCGCCCCATCGGGGCTTGCACGTCCACCACTGTCCCTCCCGACCTTCGCCTCCTTCCTGCCTTCCCGCCGCCGCTCCTGAGCCAGCTGCAGCAAACACCCAAGCTCCCGCAGCAAGTCCAGTCGGCTTTCAGCTTCCCGTGGCTCGCCCCCTGCGCCTGCGAAGTCGGTCTCCCCGCGCGCCTGCAGGACCAGCACTGGCCCTTCGCGCCGGCCGCGCCGGGCTCTCGTCTCATCTGCGGGGACGCGGTGAGCTGTCGCGGTGAGTCGGGTGGGAATGCGGAGGGTGCCGAACTGGACGATAGGCAGGTGTCGAGGGCTTGTGATGTGGAGTCCGGAGGCGGTCAGGGCGCTCTCGACGAAGCCGAGGAGGGTTTCCTCGCGGAAGGAGGCGGGCATGTCGCGGCCGGTCTCTGTGCGCCTGAAGTGGTGGTGGTGGCGCGGGGGGGGAAGAGGCGACGGGGCTGCGGGAAGGGGCCGTGATTCGTGGTCGGCGGCTGCGGGATGAGGCGCCGATTGGGGACCGCCTTCGTGCAGGGTACTCGGTGGCGGGGAGAGACGCTCGGGCGAGGGCGTTGGAGTAGGGAGCACTGTCGCCTTGTCCCGAGCCGCAGAGACCATCGCACGCGGTGTCGGGGCGGCGTCTGCACTGGCCTCGTCCGCCGCGACATCCAGACGCATCCGCTTGGCGTCCCTCTCTCCGCCCCACTCGGGGACTGGCGACGCTGGCTCGACATCAGACGTATCGTCCCAGTAACGACTCATGTTCGACAGACCCTGCCAAAATTGCCTCGAGTGCGTCAGTCGAGGCGGTTTGCTTCCGTCTCTCAAATTCCGCCGGCTCAGAGTGGAAAAGGCGGTCTCGTTGTCGAGTTGGAGTTCGGCCAGGCTCTCGTCGAAAGCAGCTTTGCGCTTCTTGGACGCGGCGTCATCTGCTGCCGGATCTGCTGCGTTCCAAGCGGCGGTGGTAGCCTCATCCGGCCTTCGCGGTGGCAGGTACGACGAGCCGTCGATCGCATCCGGGATCAAGTCGGACAGCGTGCAGGGCTTGCGGACTTCAATCCCCAGAGCTTCGAGATGGTGCGGAGCAACGTCGGTGGACCTCCTGACTTTGGCGTAGAGCGATTGCAGCTCGGAGAAGCGGACAGGACCGTCGATGCTGTAGCCGTCCGTCTCGTAGGTGGGGAAGCAGAGCGGAGTAGGTGCTGGGGGCGGACCCTGCTCTTGCCGATTGTTGATGAAGTTCGCACCGAAGACTGCATGACATGTTTGGTCAGCAGCTGCCTGCCTGGGTTCCGCCCAGTGCATGTCAAGGGTTGCCAGCTGGTCGTTCGCGATATCTTCGGGACTGATACGACCGGATGTTGACGAACCAAGAGGCCTTTCGGTTCGTTGGTGCTCTGGGAACGAGATGCGCACGTCTCGTGTGGATCATTCCGGGCGTGCTGTTGGTAAAGATGCGCGGGCGGGGGCTCCTGATGGCGCTGCATCTCGGATGGAGTGTCGAGTACGCGATAGAGACGTTGAATGAACGGGGCGAAGTCGAGGTGGAGTCCAGATGAGCCTGCAGTTGTCGATGCCTACACACGAGTTGCTGCCCCCTCACTCCAGTGCAACAGCGCCCGCCTGCCCGTTCTCACCACTGTAGAAAGCGCACTTACCACTATACATGGAGAACATGGTGCGGATTCCTAGCAGCACAGGGGCACGGCCTGGTCAACCTTGGCGCTCTCCCCCAATCCGTAATCCGCGCGGCCGTGGTGATGAGAGAGCATGGGCGGGGCGTCCACGTCTACGAGAAGGTCGTCTTGAAGGCGATCCGCGACGTCGCTGTCTCCGTGAGCTGGACGGTGGTACAATTGGCTGGGCAAGCCGGTCTGTGCCGGCGTCGGTGCTACGCTGCGGTGGATGGAGAAGCCGACGTCGAGCCTCTCCATCGCACAATGATTTCTTGCCGCCGGTGCGGATCATCACAGGCACATCAGAGGTAAGCACCATCCATCTACGGATGCCGAATGGTAAGGATGCATGTGATTGCCAAGCGCGCGAGGTAGTAAGTGCTGAGTAACCTTCTTCTCCACCTCTCAACTTCCCTTGGCCATCCTTGGTGCCCGCGAAAGATCTACTCATCTCCCATGCCTCCTTGAAAGAACAACACCGAGTCCTCCGAAAGTAGCAGATCCCACTTTCTCCCCGTCCGCAATGGCCATCCCCTTCGGCATCATCGGCACCAACTGGATCACCGAGTCCTGGATCCAAGCCGCGCACCAAACCGGCCACTGGAAGCTCCACGCCGTCTACTCTCGCTCGGCGGAGCAGGCCAAGTCCTTCGCCTCCAAATACGACTGCGTGACCACCTACACCACCCTCGACGCCTTCTTCGCCGACGAGGGCATGCGGGCCGTGTACATCGCCTCGCCCAACAGCCTGCACTACGCGCAAGCCAAAGCCGCGCTGAAGCAGAAGAAGCACGTCCTGCTGGAGAAGCCCGCCACGTCCACGACCGCGGAACTCGACGATCTGTTCACGACGGCAAAGGAGGAGGGCGTCTTCCTCATCGAAGCCTTCCGGCACATCCAGGAGGCCAACTACAAACTCCTCCGCCACCTCCTCACGGAGGACAAGCGGCTCGGGCAGATCTACGGCGCGAGCCTGACTTACGCCTCCTACTCCTCCCGCTACACCAACGTCCTCGCCGGCGACGTCCCCAACATCTTCTCCCTCGACTTCTCCGGCGGCAGTCTGGTGGACATCGGCGTCTACCCCGTCGCCTTCGCCCTCGCGCTCTTCGGGGAACCGAAAGAGCAGACCTACATCCCCTTCATTTGCCGCACGGGCGTCGACGGCGGCGGGGTGATCGTGCTGCGGTACGAGAATTTCGGCGTGCAGATCAACCAGTCCAAGAGCTATACCAGTGCCGCGCTGTGCGAGATCTACGGGGAGAAAGGGACGATGACGGTGAACGGGACGACGGATCTCAGTACGTTGAAGCACTGGGATCCGGTGTCCAAGAAGACGGAGGAGCTGGCCGGGCCGTGCAAGACGGTCGCGAAGCCGCATGTGAATATGGAGGAGGAGGCGGTGGAGTTTGCGCGCATCATCCACGAGAAGGATGTGCAGGCGGCGGGGAAGCTGGAGGGGATCAGCAGGAGCGTCGTCAAGGTCACGGCGGATCTGCGGAGGCAGAATGGGATCGTGTATCCGGCGGACAAGGCGTGAGGTCGTGGCGGGTCTCGGATGGGGTACGAATCCCGCCATCGTCGGCTAGCCGGCAGGCCTCAGACGGCGGTGACCTGTGTGACTTGAGATTCTACGAAGTAACGACCTACGGCAAGCAACTAGGTGTCAGGCGCCGCGTAGCACCTTTGGGACAGCGGGCTCGTCAGAGCCGGGCGACGCGTTACGACACACCGCGTCCTAGCAAGACGAACGATGCCAGTCCGTCCCTCCAAATGCGACATCCCCGGCCTTGCTGGGCCCGAGGCGACTCGGAGCCAAGCTCCGCCGCTCGGCTGTGGCAGCGGCGTACAGCGGCGACGATCCCGGTCACCAGTCTCGACCCGCGCTCGCTGCTCGGCTCGTCGGCGGGTACGACGTGACGGGGCCCGTTGAAGGGGCCACCCGGCGATCCGAGAGGGCGGAGCGCCACTAGCTGAGCAGCTGAGCAGCTGAGCAGCCTTGCCAAGGACCGCGGAATCACGCCGGTGCAGCCCCCGCCGTAGCTGGCCTGAGGAGGTTGGCTCCGGACATCGAGTCGGGTGCGGCGTGCTTGAACCGTCGGGTGCAGGCTGCACAAACACCCGCTCGAGGTTCGCGCGTGTCATGCGATCTTGGTCGGAGACGGTGTGCGCACCCTAGATAGATAGCTCGACCGCGCCTCCCGCCCTACCACGTCCTCCCGCTCCGCCGCTTGAAGTCCGCGATCCACTCCTTCCCCCTCGCCTTCGGCACGACATTCACCCGCACCAGCCCATCCACGACCTCCACCTTCCCGCTCCCCAGCAGCGTCACCACACTCAGATTCTTCCCCGCCTTGATCAGTCCGCCCTGCGTGGTCTCCATGTAACACTCCACACTTTGCACCGTGTACTCGTGCCCCGCGTCCCACGGCAGGGGGAAGATGTAGGTCAGATGCTGCGCCAGCGTGTCCGTCTCCGCGCAGGCCTTGACGAAGTCGGACTGCGCGTGCAGGGGGTAGAGCAGGACGAGGGGCAGGGTGAGGGCGCTCGAGGCGTCGAGGGGCGAGGCGAGGCGGATGGCCGCGTCTTCCAGGTCGGGGGTGGTTTTGGTTGAGCGGGTGGCGATGTGGCGCTGCTGCAGCGCCAGCTTCAGCGTGGCGGCCTCGCGGGCCGTGTGCTGCTCGCGCTCGCGCCGGACTTGGTCGAGCTCGGCGACATGCGCCGTCCGTTTCTCCACTTTCTGGAGTAGTGTCTGCAAGGCGGCGTTGTGCGCATCGCACTCCAGCCCGCGCCGACACGCATCGAGCGCCTCGGGCAGTCTGTCCAGCGCCAGACACGCCGACGCCGCGCGGTACCAGGCCTTGACATTCCGCGGGTGGACGCGCAGCGCGGCCGCGCAGTCCCGGTTGCAGGACCCGTAGTTCTCTGTCCCCGATTTCGTCAGTCATGCAGTAATAGCGTCTGTCTTGATTTCAAAGGGGCCGAGCTACTCATCTCGAGATTGCACAGCGCGCGGTTCGCGTAGCAGGCCTCCTCCAGCGTGCGCTCGCGCTTCGCCTCCGCCTCCTCGTCGACCTCCACCACTTCCGCGTCCGGAGGCGGTGGCTGGCTGGGGCTTTTCAGCGCCGCGAGGGCTTTGCTGTAGAATTCCCGGGCGTCGCGCCATTGCTTGGCTCTCACGCAGTCGTTGCCCTGCGCGCGGAAGTTGTCGGCGACTTCGGCGCGCGTGCCCTCGTAGGCGAGCGCCGCCATGGCTTCCAGCAGCGAGTTGTCGTCGTCCAGGTCGTCCAGGCTGGTCATGAAGAGGGGCATCTTCTTCATGTCGGCGACAACTTCGTCCACAGTCTTGTTGTGGGTGGGTGGTGGGGGGTCGGCGGTCGGGCGCTGCTCCTCGTCCACACCTGTTGGAGGAGGGGTGGCCATGGTGCTCGCTACTCTGATCGAAGGATCAGGGGGGTGAAGTTGGACGGAGCTGTGCGTCTGCACGTCGACACCGCCAGGACAGTGTGGAGCATGCAACGCGCTTTCCGCACCTTGTGACCCTGTGAAGTCTGTGGCTCGTGGACGACACTTGGAGTGACTTCTGAGGGCGCAATACTTCTCAGAAGCTGTAGACCTGCTCGACCGCCGAATGCTCGTCCAGGATTCCTTCGGTCCAGTCTCGACGCTGCTCACACGTGATATGGGAACTGTCTACTGGATCTACAGTGATGCTCTGGGACGTCGTGCTACGGTTCATGCACCTTCCGGACCGCCGAGGCCTCTCTGACCGAATCTCAGGATGCGCAGTCTTTTTGGCATGGGTTCACGAGTCAGGCAGGCAGGCGGGGGATGCCGTTCGGGCCCGGAAGGGAACTCCCGAGTCGACGAGGTTCATCCATGTCTTGCCCCGACAGACTCGGCCAAGCAGCTGCACGATCGTGCCAGCTGCAGCACTCGGTCCGCTAGAGGCTCCATACATGTATTCCAGGTCGGCGTGCAGATGCTGACGAGCGGCTCCCGTGACCAGCATCTGCTGCAAGTCGGCGGCGCATGATGCATCTCTTGCCGGGGTCGATGTGGGAGGAGCGCGTGCACAGGGCTGGACCTCGCACGAAAGGCTGAAACGCGGTGGCACAGCACTCTACGCAAAATTCAATGCCGGTCGCAGTCTGGGCTCTTCGCACGGTGCCCATCACACCACGGAGACGCTCATCAGGAATCACGCCTGCACGCCGCGATGATGGCCCACGGGACTCGAGTTGCGCGTGTCTGCGTGACAAGCACCGTGATGCCACCGCGCGGCGACGGTGCCCACCCCCACTACTCTGTCGTCGGCTCGTCGACCCCCATCGGTCCTCGAATTGACTTCTCACACGCATCCATGTATGCATCTGGCTTTCATGCAAAGTGCTCGAGCTTCCTGCCTGCCCGCGGTGCCGGCGCGCTAGACGGGGTCAGTGCAGACGGGCAGGGCCGGCGCACGCGTTGCCCCTTGCGCTAAGGAGCTACCGGTCCCAGCAGCAGCCTTGCTGGTGCGGCGAAGGTTTGCTGCGCTTTCACCCACAGTTTATTGATGAAGCAGCGGCACGCGCACCCGCGTGCGCGTTCGGGGTCTGGAGCAGGCAACAACAACACGCGAGGCGCGGCGGCGTTGCCAGTGCTGATGAGATGATGAGGGTGCGCCGCAATCCGTCCTGCAGCCCGACAGATTGCGGAGACGAGGGCACGACAGCCAATGGATTGATAGAATCGGGGAGCGGCCCTCAGGAGAGTGGCCCCCGGACGCGTAGATTAGCTGCGTCTATTCCTCTCCCATCAAAGCGCCGATCTGCATCCCGCGATCCGGTGCCTACCGTAGCCTGGTCCTTATGCACGTTCACGCGCCCCGAGCACATCGCCCCTTCCTCACCTCCACTCCACCATCTCTCCGGGGGCGTGCGCCGGCGAGCTTGGGAGGGTCCTCTCTGCCTAGTCCTAGTACTCGGGGGACACGACGCCGCGTGTTCTGTCCAAGGCAACACCATCAGCAGCTCGACGCATTATTGGCGAGATTGCGGCAACGGGCAGCTGGAACGTTGTGCGACGGCTCGAATCCCGACTCGTGGCGGGCTCCCCAAGGTACTATATGGAGATGACGAGTCTGAGGGATAGATGACAGCTCAGCTTCGGCCGAGGTCTGTCCATCAAACCTACCAGACTCCGACGACATGGCGCGGTGCTGGACTTGCCTGCTGACGGACCCCTCGTCTACAGACTTCGAGCCTCTCCTCGCACGCGGGACACGGCGCACCGGGTACAACATGACACGCGGTGCAGCTGCGACACAGGTGCTACCCTGAACGTGCGTTGGTAGGCATCCGGAGTCGCGTGGCAAAGCTGGAAGCTGACTTGGAGCAGATCTTGGTGGGCGAATCTGTACATGCGACTTCTGGTACATATTGGGTAATAGCGGACGACAGCATCATATCACCATGGCAGACTACTTCAGCGAGTACGCCACCTTCGTGGGGAGCAAGGGCCTGCCGTCCCCGGTCGACACGCCGTACGAGACTCCCTCCTTCATCCGATCCAAGCGATCCTCGCGAACAACGGCAGGCTCGTCGCGCGAGCAGTCCGCTTCGCCGCCGCCCCTGCCGCCGGATGCCACCGATTTCGCGGACAAGACCCGCGACGGCAGGTACTCGGCGCTGGATGTGCGACGCTTCACACCCACCCTGCACGCCTCCCTCGTCTCGGAGATCCTCAATCTGCGCCGCGAGGTGGACTCCAAGAACAGCCTGGTCGAGGACCTCGAGACGACGGTCTCTCACGCGCGGGGCGAGGTCGAGGACCTCACCAGTCAACTGTCAGACCAGCAGAGGGAGGCGCGGAAAGTAAAGCAGCAAGTCCAGCAGATCGAGAAAGGGACGTACGACGCGGTCGAGGAGTTGATCCAGGAGCGGGACCAGGCCCGGCAGAACGCGAATGATCTCCGGACCAAGCTGGACGCGGCGACGAACAAGGCGCGATGGCGGGACAAGGACGTCTCGCACACGCAGGGCGCGTGGGAGCAGGAGCGCGAGGGCTGGGAGAACGAGCGGCGGCAGCTCGAGCGCCGCATCCACGTGACGGAGAACCGGCTGCGCATGTTCGTGGACGAGATGTCGGCGCAGCAGGCCGCGCTCGAGGCGCACGCGGACGCGCCGCCCGAGGACGGCCAGGACGAGGGCACGTTCAAGGACAGCGGGCTCGGGAATGAAAGTGACAACGCGAGCACGCACTCCGCGACGCCGGTGAGGCACCGGCGCAATCGGAGCAGCATGAGCTTCAAGACGCGCAGCGTGCGGAACTCGGCGTCGACGCGCGCCTCGGCCGGCACGCCGGAGCCGCACGCGAAGCCCAGCGGCTATAGTCTGGCGGACGAGCTGGGGATTGACGAGGAGGACGAGTACGACCTCGACGCCTTCGAGCACGCGGACGACGAGCTCGAGTACCCGGAGCCGAAGCGGCGCACGCTCGACTTCCCGCGGAGCGCCGCGCTGGGCAGCGACACCGACGCCAAGGCGAAGCGCGTGCTAGGGCTGACCACCGCCGCGGAGGCGCCCGAGTCGCCCCATCTGACGCCGACGAGGTCGCCGACGATCCGGGAGTTTGTCCGGAGGTCCAGGGATGCGGCGATGCTGTTTGGGTCGTCGCGGCTGTCGGTCGCCGAGTCCGCTCCGGCTCATGCGTCGCAGCATTCGGCGGCGAGTATGCGGCCGGTGTACGTCGATAGCGGCTACCAGCCTTCTCCGCCGCCCTCGCCGGAACGGAAAGCTGCCCCGAGGGAGATGCCAGGCGTGCCGATCATCAACGAACCTTTCTGTACGGCGGGCGCCCAGGTGCAGACTGATGCCGGAGCGCCGGTCCTCAAGTATGCGCTGGGCGGCCTTGCGCTGTCGGCAGGATCGCCCATCAGTCCGCCGGAGACGCCGGTGATCGCGGGCGTCACCTGGCCGGAGAAGAAGCGCGTCTCCCTCCCCCCCCCTCCCGCCTACAGCTCCGCCGCGACGCAGACCGAGGCCACCCCGCTCCCGCGCCCGCACAGCGCGCGCTCGAACAACCGCGACAGCCTGAGCCCGCCCTCCTTCGTCCCCTCCATCGCCATCCACCCCCCGACCTCCCGGCCGTCGTCCCCGCGCACCTACGTGCTGCCCCCGCGGACGAAGAACGCGGGCACGCAGGCCAGCCTGCCGTGGCGGGGGAAAGACGCGAGTGTGCAGACGGGGGAGATCCGCACGGACACGCGGCTGCGGAGGCTGCCGCCGAACTTGCAGCCCGCGCGGCTGGACTTGCTGCCCTCGCCTGATCTGCCGGATCTTCTGCCTTCGAGGAGAGTGTCCAACAGCACAAAGATCTTGGTCAACGTGCCGCGAGAGCCCGTCCTGCCGTCCCCGCCGCTGCAGTCCCCAACGGACTCCAGCCCGGACGTGCCGCGGAACAACAGCCACAAGGACCTGCGCAGCATGCCCCTCCGCGCCATCCCGCTCGGGCGGCCCGTCCTGGCACCCGTCCGCCTCGCTCAGGTCGAAGACGTGGTGCCCGAGGGCCCGCTGAATCGCGCAGCCCAGTACGGCGTCACGCGGCCGACGCAGCGCAGCAGCAAGTTATCCGACATGGAGCGCGACTCGGACCTCAGCGACTACGAGGACGCGGTCAGCGACGTCGACGCCAAGGACCTGCTGGGCTCGATCCCGGCGTTCAGTCGCGCGCCACAGGGCCGCTTCGGGCTGTCCAACCCGCCCAAGGTCGTGCCGGAGGATAAGGAGGTTTCACCCGACAGGCGGCCGGGGACGGCGGAGTCGGGGGGTGCGGCGCCCGCGCCGTCGGTGGCGAGTAGCCGGAATAACTCACAGCGGGCGCGAGCACGGCCGCCTCCGGCGAAGTTGAACGCGTATAAGGACTTGCAGCACGCGCGGAGTCCCAGCTTCGGCAGCGTCGCGTCGAGCACGCCCTCGACGCTGTCGGCGCTGCCGCCGTACGCGATCCCCACTCGCTCGAGCTCGCGGGTGCCGGCCAAGACGGCGAGCGAGGGGTCGCAGAGCCCGACGCCGCAGCAGCCTGGCGGGGACATCTTCGGCCGGGGCGGCCAGCGGGGTGCGGGCGCGAGAGCGACGCACGCCGCACGCCAGCAGAGCCTGCGCAAGACGCAGTCTGCGGCTGTCATACGGCCGGCGGCGGCGCAGGCCAAGACCGCCTCGCCGCAGAAGGGCCGGCGGCGGAAGAAGTCGCCCAATCTCACGCCGATCCAGTCCATGGCGTTTGAGAGCGTGCCGACGCCGACTAAATTCCCTATCCCGGGCCTGCCCACCCCGCTGCTGCAGGAGCAGCGGCAGCAGCACAAGAGCTTCGACCTGACGAAGGGGTCGGTGGATATCTCGTCCAAGCGGCCCAGCACGGCCGTGACCATGGACCCGCAGACGTCGGAGGAGACGAACCTGATCGATGCGATCGCCGCGACGATGGTGGGGGAGTGGATGTGGAAGTACGTGCGCAAGCGGTCGTCGTTTGGCATCGCGGAGGGCGGAGGCGGGGGCGGGGGCGGGGAGTTCGCGGGCGAGGGAGGGACGGGGCATGGGACGCGGCATAAGCGGTGGGTGTGGTTGTCGCCGTACGAGCGGACTGTTATGTGGGATAGTCGGCAGCCGACGTCGGGCAGCGCGCTGATGGGGAAGAAGGGGCGCAAGTGTGAGTTCGATCTTGCTGAGATGGATCGAGGAGTTGAGGATGATGCTGACGGGTATGACAGTGGCGATCCAGTCGGTTCTCGATGTCCAGGACCCCACGCCCATGCCCAAGGGCGCCGAGCTCAGCGCGGCGTTCCACCGCTCGATCCTCATCCTGACGCCGCAGCGCGCGCTGAAATTCACGACCGTCAGCGCCGCGCGGCACGAGCTGTGGATGACCGCGCTCTCGTTCCTGGCGCAGTCGGGGCGGCTGCCGGCGCAGTTCCCCGCGGTCTCTGCGGCTCCCCTAGCCCCGGCTCCGGCGCATCGTACACTCGCTCTACCACCTCTGCAGGAGATCCAGTCCGCCAAGCGCCAGCAAACCCCGGCATTCGGACGAGCCACCATCCGCGACTCCGTCCGCCTCGCCAAGGGGCGGCGGCCGAGCACGCAGCGCAGCGCCACGCAGCCGATCGGCATGGGCGGCGGTGCACCCGCGACACACGGGCAGGACGACGGCGCCGACGCCGGCGCGGACTTCCCCTCCATCCCGCGCCTGTACATCACGACCTCCAAGCACCGCCACCAGCGCAAGCGCAGCCACACGAGCCCGCGGCTGCCGGGCCCGCTGACGCAGACCCTGCGCAGCCTGTCGTCGACCGCCGTCCCCTCGTCGTCGTCGTCCGCCGTGGCCGCGGCGTCGTCGTCGTCGCGCCTGCATCCGCTGTCGACCACCGGGTCCTCGGCGGGCCCGCGCAGTTCGTCGTCGAAGAGCGCGAGTGCGGGCGCGAGTCGGCAGGACTCCATCACCAGTCCATTACGGCCTAACTTCTTCGAGGCGGTCGTGGGGACGGTCAGGATGGAGGCCTTCGTGGATCCGAGTGTGAGGAACGGGGTGCTGTATGTCCCCGCGCCGCCGCTGCCGCCACCACCCGCACCCCCGGTGACTTCCGGCGCCGGCGGCGGCGGCAGAGGAGGGGAGGCGGGAGGGGGAGGGGGAGGGCACTGGCGTCGCAGGGGGGAGAGTAATCTGAGTCAGAGCACGGCGGAGCGGAGGCGGGGGGGGTACGTGTTTGACGAGCTGGGGCAGGACCCGTTCAAGGGGTTCTGAGCGGAATCGTGGGCGGGGTGAAGGATGGGTTTGGAGGATTGCGGGATCTACAGTAGAGGGGGTTTTGGGAGGACGAGCAATCGTTGGGGGGGGGGGAGGGGGACTTCGGGGGGGGCCGAGGGTCTCCGGATGTACAGACTTGTTTCGTAGCTGACTTGGCCGTCGATCGGATGGGGATTTGAAGCTTAAGGGATGATGGGCTTTGGCTAGCGTTGAGCTCTCGGGCATGAGAGCGACCACTTTGACCATAATGTAGAGTACGGACATTCGGCTGGTGGCCGTGAGGTACAGCATCTGCTGTGCACCTCATCATCATCAAGCGAGCACATCGGCAGCCTCGGCGCACACGAGTCGGGCCCGGGACCAGGACCATGCCGTCGGGACGTGCGTGATGATGATGAGGGCAGATTGCCGATTGCCTTTCCTGGGCATGCATACCCGCTCCCGACGCGAACCTGTGGGAGGGGATGTCTTGGCGGTCCGTCCGGAACGCGCATTGACAGCACAGGTCTCCGGCTGGCTTGGACGGGGACATCACAGCAGTCGTCCAACGTCCCGTGGACACGCGCTTGGCAGGTGAGCTTGGCAGATTCCGCCGTCGCAGGTCGCCACGTCCAGGAGGCATGCATGAGGCGAGGGAGATCATGATTCAAGCGACGACCTATCGGCAGCGGCGTCGGGACCCACTGCTCGGACCTCCGGGCCTCCGACTTTCTCCCAATCGGCCGGGCCGTGTCCCAACGTCACGTCTTCCACCTCCTTATCGACGTGCGGGCTCACTACTCTCCATCGGCCAAGCCTGGTGTCGCAGCGACATCCAACCGGTGGTAGTACGCACCTCTGCCATGGCGGACACGCAGCTGGGCTTACGTCGTCGACTCGCAGCATTCGGCCATCGGGTCGTCTCCGAGATGTCGACGACGCGGTCCCCGGTTCCGTGGTGGTCTGGTGTTTCGCCTTCTATCCACAGTGGAGCCTCGGACGGGATGATAACTGGATCACCAATCTGCGGCGCTGTCGAGGCCAGGCCGAGAATCACCGCTTGCACCTTGTATTTGGTCGCGGACGAGGTGGCGGGGAGGGGGAAATTTTCGCAATCATCATGTCTGGAGACGTCTTATCGCAGCCTTGCAGGTGTTTCGGGACTCCGACCCACCCAGTCGCGCAACCGGCCGACCGTGATTTGTGGGAATGGTGACCGGGTGGCTGCTGCTGGGTCATTGCCATCCATGCGCCAGGCACCACTATCGTGCATGCGGCTTTGGCTGGCGAGTACTGGGATGGCGCGGGATGAGGATATGTCAAGGCAGGGAGATCCCATCCTCTTGTAGGTTGTTCATCACGCTCTTTACCTCGTCTCTCCTGGTCGCTGCGAGGCAGCTTACCGGTCCATCAGACTCTCCCCTCTCGACCACCGTCGCACCACGTGGCCCTCCACGCTCGCTCAGACCCCTTGCCCTCCCACGCGACACCCGACCCCCCCAGCATGCCGTCCACCACCCTCCGCAACCTCCTCCCCCTCGCCCTCCTCCTCCTGCCCACCGCCCTCGCCCTCCCCTTCCACTGGCCCTTCTCCACACATCCGTCCCCCGAGGAACACGCCGTGCACTTCCACGCTCCGGGGAGCCACCCGCACTGGTCTTACACCCTGACCGCCGCCTCCGACCCCTCCCTGATGACCGCGCCACTCGTGCCGACGGGGTACTCCTACGCCACCGGCACCGGCACAGCAACAGCAGGGCCCACCGCGACCGGATGGCCGAGTAAGCGCGACCTCGAGGCGCGCCACATCGACCACTTCCTCGGCGCACCCTACAGCTTCCCCACCGCGTTCCCGACGGGCGCGTACGCTGCTTACCCGACTGCGACGGGGACCGGCACGGGCGCCGGCTACCCGACCGGGTCCCCGGCTTTCCCGTCTTGGATGCACGATCATGAGCATGAACACCACGGCGGCCCGGAGCATGAGCACGGCGGGAACGAGAAGCGCATGTTCGGCGGTCCGCGCCGGCACTCTGGCAGCGGCGCCGGCGGCGCATGGCAGCCGACGTGGGCGCCGTGGGTGCATGCGCCGCCCGGCGCGACGGCAGCGGCGAGTGGGAGTGCGCCTACCGGGGGGTATGGGGGGCCGACTGGGGTCGCGCCTAGTGGGACTGGGACTGGGTTTGTGACGGGTGCGCCGACGGGGGCGTGGTGAGGCTCCTCGCCCGCTGGTGGACCCGCGGCGCGGGGTCGTTGCGCTCGGTTCTGTGAGTTGGGAGGGGGTGTCGTCGCGCGATGCAGGCTGGGTGGATGGCGTGGAGGCCGTCCCTGGTGGACTGGATGATGGATGGGCGCGATTGATCCAGAGAGGGACGATGAGCCGCAAGGCAAGGGGGGTTGGGGGTCCATTGTTCGCTCCATGGTGGATCTGACCTCGGCCGAGGATGGGCGCTGCGTGTGGTGATGGGCTTATGGCTAGGGGCGGGTTACGGGACGAGATCCGGGCCATTGAACGATGTACGTGCTAGACCTGGTCTTGTGGAAGCGATAGACCTGTAGGACCGATAGACCTGTAGATGAGATGGACTTGCGGAACAGATAGATTCGACAGATCGTCTCGACAGGTGGACCTGTAGCAACGTCTAGACCCCAACCCTCCGATATCCCCGTCCGATGGACTGCGATCCACCACGGACGTGATAGTGCCGGTGCTGCGTGGACTCGAGGTACTCACTCGCAGTCACCAACTCCGTCGCGGTCCCTGCTACGCGACCCGCACGACTGCGCATCCCTTCTCCCACCCACTCTTAGCAAGCTACCCCCCTCGCACATGCGACCGCGGAAGAGGATTCCGACTCCGCCGACCGGCATCCGCTCCGGCAAGGCACGAACTAGCGACCTCGCCGCCGGGGAAGCGCGGTGCGGGGGGGAGGGCGGGTGAGAAGGATCCGAGCCCACCCAGCGCTTCACGGATCTCAGCCCTCGGATCGTGGCCCCAGCTCTCTCTCTCTCTCTCGCGGCGAGACTCGACGCGCCCGCGGCGGCATGGCGAGCCAGCTGGTCCGCGTCCGTCACACGGAGGCAGCTCTGCGCACCGGTGGCGTGGGCTCGCGTGCGGCAGAGTCCGCGGTCGTTCTGGGCGGCAAGCCGCGCCTACCCAGCCCGCCCACGCAGACATGCACACGCACATGTACATGCACATGCACATGCCCGGGGTGGGGCTGGATGATGGGGGGCCGGGAAACGGCGAGCACGTCGCAACGTCTGTGTCGTCGGGCACGGCGGACATGACTCGCGCGTGTCGTGTCTGATATCGCGGGGGGGGGGGGTGGACGAGTCCTGGGTGAGCAGGCGTATGAGTGCGAGTCCTCGGTGCCGCGGGATCTCGGATCGCAATCGGCTGCGCAGTGAGTGAGCGTGGCCTCGGATTTCCCCGTCTCCGCCCGCTGGCGCCAGCCAGGAGGCTCGTTCAGCTCAGGCCATCCACCTCCATCCCCTCTTCCCCACCACCCCCACCACTGTACCCCGGCCCAGCGTCCCCACGATCCCGCTCCGGCGTCATAGGTGCCCCGCGACTCTGACCCCTCATCCCTGCCCGCGGTTGACCCCTCGCACCCCTCTCCTCATCCTGCCCCAGCAACAGACCGCCCGCCGCCGCCGCCGCAACCCCAACCCCCCGCCATTTCATCATCGCCGTCGTCCCCCGGACCGCGGACTCGTCGCCGCAGCCGACGCCGACTAGCCGCCAAATCCTGATCGCCCATCGCATCCGGGTCCAGGTCCGGGCCTATACCGTCCTCCATATCCCCGCCCTCACCCTCGCCACCTTCGCCCTCGCCCTCGCCCCCGCCCGCGCCCTCACCCGCGCCGTGGCCCGTGGCGCTCTGACTGTGCGTCCTCTTGAAAACGCGCGAGCCCAGCCGCTTACTCAGTCTCCGCCGCCGGCGTCCGAGCGCGAACCGCGCCTCCCCCTCAGCGTCCGTGCAGTGGAGGCGGGAGAGCCGGCGCGCGACGCCGCCTGGATCTCGCAGCTTCTCGCCTCCTCCTCTCCCTCCCCCTCTCCCACCCCCTCCTGCCCCTCCCCCTCCATCAGAGTCAGAGGCAAACGCAGACGAGGGACTGAGCTCGTCATCGTCATCGTCGTCGTCGTCGTCGCCGTCGCGGATATCCCGACTCCCGGCCTCGGAGAGTGAGGCCGGGTAGACGAGCTCCGCGTCGCTGGCGAGGAACGCCGGGTCCGTGTCCGCAAGCTCCACCACGCGCACGCTATCGGAGTCCGTACCGGCTGCGGTGCGCGTGGCGCCCGCCTTCTGCGGGCTGACGGTCTCGGTCGGGTGGATGGAGGAGGCGCGGGACGTGCCGGGGGATTGGGTGCGGGAGAGCGGGCGCTTCGTGCCCTTGGTGGTGGTGGTGGCGCGGAAGGGGGTGTAGGGGGGCGTATGCGGGTGTGGGTTCGGGAGGTGGGTATCGGGGGGG
This sequence comes from Teratosphaeriaceae sp. CCFEE 6253, assembly GCA_033119285.1. NCBI lineage: Eukaryota > Fungi > Ascomycota > Dothideomycetes > Mycosphaerellales > Teratosphaeriaceae > Teratosphaeriaceae sp. CCFEE 6253. The sequence goes on along the minus strand of JAWDJV010000149.1, from coordinate 993 downwards.
GAGTCCATGTCCATTGTGTCCGTGTATGGAGTGGACGTGGTGTGGTGATGATGATGATGCGCCGATGACGCGCGCGGGATGTGGATCTTTCAGCGCTGGTCGAGGGGCACCTGCAGTTTCCGTCCCAGGTCCGGGCGGTGGCGTCGCTTGGCGGTTTGGGTTTGTCGGCGGGAGGCGAGCGAGATCATGTTTCGTCGAGGGCTGTTGATTGGGATGCGCGGGTCGCAGTCGCCGATGGTCGCTCTTCTTGTACTCGGTCGCTCTTTCGTGCCAAGCCAAGTGTGGGTGTGGGTGAGTGGGTGGGTGGGTGGGTGCCTGGAAACAGGCAGCAGACGGGTGGGTGATGGATGGACGTCGACCGTCTCCTTGCTTTGGGCCGCAAGAGAGTACCGTAGGGCAGATAGAGGACCCTGCAGATGCGCGTTGCAGCTATCAGGCCGCGCTGTCGATTGCGCCCGTGATTGGCAGGCACGATCGCTTCGGGGTGCAGGTGTGACGAGACGGGAGCGGCTGGAATGTGACGAGAGGGAGGAAGGAACGGCCTGGAGAGGGAGAGGGAAGGAACGGTTCGCCTACCCGTGCGAGCCAAAGAATGGGTGCTCCAGCGGAAGCGCTCGGGAGGGCATGGTCGGATGGGAAGCGGTTGCCGAATGGCAGCTCGTAGCTGCCCAATGTGGACGTCTTCATTCGTTCGTTCACTCGCCACGTGGCGCAAGTGCGCATGTGCAAGTATTGGATGCGTGGGCGAGCGTGATGAGGTCGGCGCGCATGCAGAGCGATGAAGAAGTGGAGGAGAAGAGGATGATGTGGCAAGGCTCCATCAAGCTCGCGGCGATCAAACAGCCGCCTCCCACGTGACACCTAAGCGCGACGCGCCGGAGCGGGAGTGGCCGCGTAACGAAGCTTGGCAGCTGCCGTCAACATTTCCTGGGGACAAGTTGCGAGTGAGGGCCGCTCATATTGGAGCATTGAAAGCGTTCTTCCGGCCACGAA
>JAWDJV010000148.1:0-33781 GCA_033119285.1 Teratosphaeriaceae sp. CCFEE 6253 | reverse complement strand
GGTGCTGTGTGCGTACTCGTCCAGATCAATGCCGCGGTAGGAGAACTTGCGGAACGCTCTCTTCTTCTTCAACTCTGCATCACGGATACCAGTGTCAGCCCCATAAATCCAGCTTCCCACGCCCCTTCAGTGGCCCGTCCACAGGGTTTTAGCCATGTGCTGCTGCGGCCTCAAAGGTGCTTTGCAGAGTGCGTGGTGGTGCGATCGTACCGGCTGCCTCCTCGGCGTTCTGAAAGCGTGTCAGTGAAGCGCTCGTTAGTGTTTCACGGGTGTACATACGTATTCTGAGTCGGCCATGTCTGATAATGTCCGTGAGTTGGCGATGGACAGCGAAGTTCTGGGCGCTTGCGGTGGAGGTCGAAATTGGAGATCCCCACTAGCGTGTGCTTCGAGCGGCTGATCCCGCGACGTCACGTGTTCACGAAGAAACATGACAAAACGAATATGAATGAGTCGTGTGTCACAAGCGATCGGAACCAACCGACTGTGAAGGGATGATAGTAGGTGGGTTGGCATGATTCGGCGTGTCATCGCTTAGAAGCTACGTCGAGCACGTTGCACTACCGAGCCGCTGGCGAAGCACGTTGCGATGCGATGTTACTCCTCAGTGCATTCCTGCGTGCCTCCTCAACAGCCAGCACGCTATCGCGCATGAGTGCCGCCGTCGCCGATCGATCGCATGAATGTCGTTGCTTGCGAATGCGACACGCTTAGTCGAAAAGACCGAAGCCCATGTCCTCGTCCGACTCCTCCTTCTCCTCCTCCTTCGCAGCCGGCGCGGCCTCAGCCTCAGCGGCCGGGGCAGAGCCACCAGCAGCAGGTGCGGCAGCCGCGGGTGCGGACCCACCACCAGCGCCGCCGGACGGGACGGAAGCGAGCTTCTCGGTACCTTGAGAGATCAACTGACAATCATGTTAGCGTAGGCTGTGAAGGAGTGCAGCGCAGACTGCTGAACAACAGGACAACAATCGTCTTGGGGGTGAAATCGTACCTCATTGATGTCCTTGCCCTCGAGTTCCTTGAGCAGCAGCTCAAGGCGCTCCTCCTCAGCCTCGATGCCGACGGAGCTGAGAACCTCCTTGATGTCGCTCGAGGAGGGAGAGGTGTTGCCGGCCAAGCCGAGGAGGAGGTATGCCGCTAGATGCTTCATTGTGATTTGTTTCTAGACTTTCTATTAGTGACTGCGCCGCGGTGGAGTGATCGCTGCTGCAGGTAGCATACGTTGTGTGGTAGGTGAACAAGAGCTCAAACGTTTAAGCAACTGGATAAGTTGCGGTCTGAGACTACTGTGTCCGTCGTGGGTTGGTGAGTCGAAATTGTGACGGAGCGCGGTGACCGTGAAGGTCGAAATTCGACAGCCAAGACTTCCGGCGCGGGAGGAGCCGTTATCGCCGAGCTCTTTCTTGATGCCTGAGGCTGCAAGCTGCGAACGGCTCAACGACGTCTCCAACACAACAGTCGTCGCACCACGCCTTCTACCACATTCACCTTCACGCATCTGTACAGTATAAATACGCCATCCCCACCCCATCTTCTGCGAGGCTACATACACTACGTTGCACCACCATGATCAACCGACCCACGCGATATCCTCGGAGATAAGACACATCCTCGAAATGACTGTAGGTGATGGGTACGTGACGGTGTCTTGAAGCGGCTCACTGACTCACCATGGCAGTCTTTCAGCTCCCTCCTCTCCTCGCTTGGTGACAAGGGCCAGGCACCAGTCCCAGTGACGCGAATCACACCGCAGACAACGCAACCAGACCCGAGACCAAGTACCCCCGTGGACCGCTTCAAGCTGACCCCGAACAACGCCGCCGCAGGGGTGAAGAGGCGCTCGGATGACTTGGACGACGTACCGAAGCCGAAGAACATCAAGACCGAGCAGAATGCAATACCTGCCCGGCCATCCGCACCGAGTAACAGGTTCCAACTTACCGCCAAGCCTACAGCTCCCCGGGCCTCGTCATCGGCTCCAACAAAGACAATGACTGCGACTAGCAGACCGGTGAACCAGCTCCGGACAGCACCAGGACCAGGACCACTCACGAAGCCAGGCGCATCCGAAATAGCAGCGCGTCCAAGCACCGCGGAAGGCGCGACGAAGAAGAAGAGCTTCCTCTCCATCCTCGAAAAAGCCAAGGCCGCTCAAGTCGCAGCCGCCGCGACCAGTGCCGGCGGCATCAAGCACAAGCCGGTCGAGAGACTGACGAAGAAGGAGCGCATACGGCTACGCGAGGAGGCTATGGCTCAGCACAAACCGGGCAAGAAGCCACAGCTTGGCGAGCGGAGCCGCAGCGGGACTCCGAACACCGCGAATGGCGCTATCCTGGCCAAGAAGGCCCAGCTCCCAGAAATGATGTACAAGGGCACCATGAAGAAGGCCTCCACCGTCGAGCCACTCAATTATAAGGGTACCATGAAACCCGCGGGCTCCGTACCGAAGTCGGCGCCGAAGAAGGGCCTACCGCAGGATAAGTATGGCGGGTACGCTAGCTGGTCGGATCTGAACGATGAGGATGAAGACGAGGATGAAGAGGAAGGGTACGACGAGTCGGATGATGACATGGAGGGTGGGTTCGATGATGTCGAGGCGGAGGAGCAGGCTGCATTGGCGGCGGCGAAGAGGGAGGACCAGGCGGCGCTGGCGGAGGAGGCGAGGCTGAAAAGGGAGAAGGAGGAGCGGAAGAGGAAGCTGCTCGCTCTGAGCAAGAGTGCGGCGGCGAAGAAGAAGTTTTAGGGAGTTGGGCAGACGAGTAGTGCGGGAAACGATCATGAAGGTACGACTGAGATGCTCTGTGTCATCAGAGGGCTAGGCGGGTCATTCGCGAGTCTCTGGGCAGGGCGATCATGACGGTAGCCGCAGCGGCTATGCATGATGGGATCATCATAGCCTGGATGGCTTCACATTCATAATGCTTTGCGAGCGCAATACTCGAGCAAGACCTCGTGCGCCATGCGAGTGCGCCATCTTGCGATCAATAACGCGCTCTGCACACGGTGCACCCAATGGCCCACATTTCACACCTGCTAGCACTCGAGAAATCTCACTGCGGCGCCACGGCAGAAGTCGACCCCTGAAGCTGCCCTTGACTGGTAGCAGCAGCGCTCGATCACAACCCCACAGTGGAGCAGTTCGCTAATCGTAAAGGCTGCATGCTCACATCGCTCACTGTATGGGACAGCTGCCTCCCTCCAATACGGCCACGCCATCTCACAGCGATTCTCACCTTGCATTTGTGGAGGTGCGCGGAAGGGCGGTGCCCTGCGCAACGGCACAACGCTTGTTATGACGAAAGCAGAGGCATGTAGGGAGAGCACTTCATGGACAGCACGAGGTCCGCGCACGCTCACAGCATTGTTTAGCATGCCCGTGCATCTAGAACTGGGCGAGCATATCACTCAATGGAGCGATAACGAAGGACCCTTCTTCCGATGCTTGGTACTTCCACGCCAACGATCTACAGTGATGCGCCGTCGCGTCGTGGTTCCAGGCCTATCAATTCCGCTCTGCATGGTGTACGCCTCTCAATATCCCATCATCTTCTTTGCAAGCGCTTGGCTTGTCGGCGAAGCGAGCTTATCAACGCCCGGTCTTGAGGCCGTGCACCTCGACGAGCATACACTTCAACACCGGACTCTTCTTGGCCTTCGCGAGCGGAAACACCTTCTTGGATTGCATGATGTACCTCCGCAGCTCCATCGGCGTACCGAAGCGCTTGAAATCCGGCCCACCGTTCTGTGCGGCGACGAAGTCGACGATATTGATGTTGACCTTCTTGATAGCCTGCTCACTGAGAATCAGCGACGTGGTATGTGAGATGAGTTGCTTTGGAGAACTGACCTTCTTACAAGCCGTGACGGAGGACCCTGGCTCTACGCCGATGTGCTCGCATAGAAGCTGGAGGGCCTCAAGTAGTCCCATGCCCCCGTAGGTCTCATCGAAGAATCCGAGGACGCGAGCACAGCGATCGGCCTTCTTCGCAGCCTTGCAGCCAGCAGTCTTCGCACCGTGGGCGTCAGGCTTCTTCGCCTCGGGCGTCTTCTCATGCGTCAGCTTTGCGCCACCATCTCTGCCGTCGCCGTCGACTGTCGAAGGGGGCATGGCCGTTCCGCTGGAGGAGATCTCGAGCCTCGACAATGCACGGTCAAGGTCAGTCCTGATACGGTTGATCTGGGCATTCTCGGCACTACCGCCCGGAGCGTGTGGCAGGTTCTTGACCATAGTGGGCGATGGTGGTATAGGGAGCGTTGAAGATGAAGGAGGTTGTGCTCGGCGTCAGCGGAGCGAAGTCTTGGTGCCCGATCACCTTCACTGACTTGTGGTAAAGGAAGTGTCGCGATTGGAAGCAAACGGCCATATCTCAAACGCTAGGCGAACAGTGCATGTCTCGTCAGCGGAGCCCGTTTGCACAGCGAATGCGGAAGGCACGTCGGCTTGCATGTGCGCTCTGCGCCACTGTAGCTGCGCCAATGGATGTGCTGCTGAGCACATCAGACGACCAGAATCATGGGGATCGTGCTGGGCCTGTAGAGCGTCAATCATAGGCGGCTTTCGGGTTTCACGGAGGGGTTCAATGAGGTAGCGTGTCTCACGCATTCAATTAACATCATCAGAGGCGCAGGGGGTCATCTGGAGTATGATGGAGCAGGAGCTGCTCATCATTTATCTCGCCTTGGGATTCATTTACACGGACAGCTCTGACGCTCGATCGTAGCCCAAAGGTTTCCTCTGCTGGGTGAGAAAAGTCCAGGAGTGGACATGGCCACGCCCTCCACTGCACTGCAAACTCCCAACGGAGATCATTCTACAGGCACGGGTGACCACGAAGCGGGCCAGAACCAATAACAAGCGCGGGTGGCGGAAGAATGGATTGGGAAGGCTCAGCGTGGAAGGCGCATTTCGCAGTGGCTGTAAGTGTGCACGGCCAGCGTAGTCGATGGCATGAGCTTTCCGCCCAGACTGTGACGCTGATTGCTTGCCGAACCAGGCTGGCTATGGGCGGCATACCGCGGTCGTGGAAACGACAACTCTGAGTGGCGCCGGGGCTCGTGACGAAGACGCTCACTGCTTCTTCCACCTCCGAGGTCGAAGTCCTAATCGTGGCCCAATCTCACACAATGAAGTTCACAGATGTGAGAACAGGCTCGAAGACTGCCTGCACCTCAGCTACGCGCGAATCGAATTTGTACACTCGCTTGCGACAGAACGACGACGTCAATGCTTCGCAAAGACCAACAAGCGAAAGAGCAGGCGTCCAGCGCCAGGGCGCCGACCGCCATGGCAATAGCGACGTCCGATGAAGTAGTCACAACACTGGACATTGTGTACCTCGCCAGTCCAGCGACTGTACCGGCGTTGGCAGAAACAGGCGTGGCAGGCGTGCGATCTGCGCCAGACCACATATCCGCTGCGCCTTCATCGCGGAACGCTTCGACGGCGATGCCATCATCACATCCGTCTCCAGTGATCAAGGCCTTGCATGCGTTGCTGGAGAGTAGCATCTCGGACAGTAGCACCAAGTGCATCACTGATCTACTTCGGCTCCACGGCAAGCTCGGGCGCCTGTCCAAGTCCACCTTCACAGTCTTCGACCGAGCAACGACCCCGAATGCGATGTGCGACATCAAGGCACTGCTCGCGCAGAGCGATCTTGAACCGGAGACCGCGCTGGTTCTCGCCACATACAGGCCCAACCTCGCCTCGCTCAAGTGGAGCTTCGACGATGTTTTCGACGCCTTCGATTTCCTCGGCGCATATGGGCGAGATGACGACTTCAACATGCACCGTGCCACCCAAATCAATTTCCTCGAGTCTATGGATTTTCGCCGTCATGGCGAGTGTTGCAAGCTGCCGAATCGGGAGCGTGAGGTTTGCTGCGATCCGGAGACTCAGGGGGCTTGCTTGAAATGCGCCTGTCACATGCCGGGCCCATCCGACGGCGAGCTACTCGACCGCTGCTACCCGGGTCCGCTCGCTTTCTATCGCGACCTCACCCTACCATCAGCCTTCGCAGCAGACGACTTCGACGCGCTGGACCGGCCGGCATGCCGACACCACCAGAGCTACCGGTTCTTCTCCTTCCTGGCCACGCGCCTCATGCATCTCGGCTCCGACCCCAGCGTGCCCGACGAGGTCAACAGGCTGCGCAGGACCGTGATACACCGATGGCTCAAGAAGCAAGCCAAGAGTGGCTGGGATTTCACCGGCAGGGAATTTCCGCCTGACGGCAAGGCCCTGTCTATGAGTCTCGAGTGCGACAATGGGGTACGTCTGCAGTACATGCTGCGCTTGGTGCACGGTGAGAACGAGGCGAGGATGTTGGCGTACATCTTCGTCGGGCAATTTGAGCTGCTCATGTGAGCTTTGACCATCACCAGGTAAGCCACCCCTACATTATCTCTGCAGCGTTAGGGAGGACAGTCAAGGGCATGAGGGGACAATAATGGGCACGATGGACTTCCTTTCGGAGCGGAGCGTCTGGCAAGAGTGGTGAGGCAATCATGGCCTCTTACCAGTGCATGAGGACCCTTCTGCCACTTCGCCACCAGTTGCCACTGGAAGCTGCCGGTATGCAGTGTTGAGACGTTAATTCGACTACGACTGCTTCTCGTTCTGCGCGTAGATGAAGTTGGCACCTGCATCTTGTCAGCACATACCGGACTTCATCCCCTTCAAAATGCGAACTCACCGATGACCTCCAGCCCATCCTCCCCCGCCCACTTCCTCAAACCCTGCCTCTCCTTCTTATAGCCCCAGTGCTGCCTGTCCTTCGGCTTACTCAAGGACAGCGGCTCCGTGGTCCCATTCACCGGCGCCAGAGCAACGAAAACATACGGATGCTTGCCAGTCTTCGGGGGCGGGCCAGGCGGCTTATACTCCATGATCGTGTCGAGCACGACGCCCTTCGTCACCGCCGCATCCGGAACAGCAACACCATCCACATCGAGCGGCACGTTACCAGAGGGGTCTGTCAGCGGCACCCCCGTGGCAATCCAATGGCAGATTTCGCTCCACTCCGGCTCCTCTCTGCTCGGCGCGTCGGGATCCGTGAGGGCGACGGTGAGCTGGACGCCCTTCCTCAACGCCACCGCCGCGGAGTCCGGGACCCACGCGATGAACTGCACATCAGGCGCTTTCTGCGTCTGGGATGGATCGACGGTATTGCCGACTTCGACGGTGGCGTTCTCGTAGAACAGGGACAGTGTGACTTTGGGGGGGAAGACATCGAGCACGGTGGGGATGATCCCGGCTTTCTGGAGTCTAGTACCGACTTAGCCAGGATCGGAAGAGGTGTGGTGGCGGGTATGATACGCGTGGATCAAATCGACTCTGCTTCCCCTACTGCTGGTGAATGGCTGCTGAACGGGTTCTGCATGCAGTGCGCTCGCGGCTGTAGCGAGTGCTGCGAGCGTAAGGATGCAACGAGCCGCCATCGGTCCTCTGGGTTGTGTTGTAGATTGCGTTGATGGTGTAGTCTGCGAGAATGAGTCGAGGCAGAGGTCGCGTGCCACCCCGCAGATCGACGACGGCAGCTGCAGTTCGACCTGAATCAGCCGGACACCGCGCATATGCAGTGTACATGTACACAGCCGCCCACGGCATGGCACCCTCGCCGGCCATCTGAGCAGAGTGTCCAGCGCCATCGCCACCCCGCCACGCCCGCTCCCGCCAGCGCTGATGTACATACAATCTAAGCCGAGTCACCTGTTATACACACACCAACCCCCCCGGTCCACCGGGATAAGCCTACAAAACCTCCCCAATAATCCTCGCCGCCTCCCTGTACGTCTCGAGCAACTTCTGGCACTTCTCGCGCTCCAACCGCACCGCGTCGTCCTCGTACAGCAGCTCGTCGAAGAGACTCTCCTTGTACAGCTCCGACACCAACCGATTCTGCACGGAGTCCTTGCTGTAGTTGACCAGAAGGTGCATGACGGCCTTGGGGACCTGGTCGGCGGTTGTCTCCCGCACGATGTTGAAATAGCTGCTGATGAGGCGGCGGATGAGCTCCGTCTCGAGCTGTTCGCGCTCCGTGAGGGCGGGGCCTGAGGGGTCGTCCTGTTCGTGAATCGTTAGCAATGGGACCTGGGTGGATGAGTTTGGGGGTGCAGCCTACCAAACCGCTCTCCTCGATGGCTTCTTCGCCGAGTTCCATCGGTATGCTGACGGGTCTCGTGTCGCCTCGCCGGAAGCTGTTGGCGATGCTGGGCTCGTAGTTCTGGCTGACATGCCGCCCACTCGACGGCATCCCGGGCATAGCACCCGCCATGCTTTGTCCCGGTAGCGGACTATTGGCCATCCCGTTCTCCTTCCCAAAGAAGTAGTTCAGGAAGCTGTCCCGCCCACCACTCGGCACAGCATTCACACCCCCAGAATTACTCGCCGCGTGGCCCAACCTATGCCCATCCCTCCCAACCGCTGGAGACATACTGCGGCCGCCCTGCGTCTTGGCTATCGTCCGTACCGGCATCACACTCTGCGGCTGCTGCTCGTCCTCGTCGTCCTCCGGTGTCTCCGCCCCATTGACTCCGTTCAACTCCTTCCGCCTCCTCGCCTCCCGCTTCCGCTTCTCCTCCGCCGCCGCGCTCTTCTTCTCCCGCTCATGCTTGTCCTGCATCACGCTACTCATTGCTGCTGCCGCACCCAGGAAGTTCGGGTGGTTCGTGTTGATGTACGCCCGTTGGATCGAGATCAGGCTCTCCACGTATGACGAAGATGGGCCAAGGCGTTCGCGCAGGAGATCGGAGACGACTTCGATGAGCTTGCCTTGCAGGCGTGGGTACCGGGAGAGTTCGTTCGAGCCGCAGGTATGGCAGATCTTGATCAACTCTTCATAGACGAGCTCGACGCAGCGTTGGCTGGGTCCCTCGAGGAGCTTAATTTGTGGTTTCACGAGCAGATCAAAGGCCAGTTCGGGGACGAAAAGGGAAGGGCGCGGGCCGGTCGAGTTGCGGATCGCAGTCCTGATGTCGAGGACGGAGAGATTGAAAGTGGGGTCGATGGTCTCGAGGGAATTGCCGAAGACCGAATTGAAGATGTAGTAGATGCGCGCGCCGCCGCAGAGCTCCTTGGTGCTGATCTCGGAGGACGTGCCGTCGATGGAGGAGATGAAGGAGGTGGCGAAGCGGGTCATGAGTTGCAGGATGAGGGAGCCGCGGTGGCCTTCTCCAGTGAAGGCGTCAGTGCCGTAGGACGCTAGTTCTTGCTGGGTCTGGCCCATCAAGGTGTTGAGGCGAGCCTTGATGTCTGGTAGCCGTGCGCGGATGTGTGCCATGAGGGTCGTGTTCAGTGTCTTCGCTAGGAACTGTGTACCGCATCGGGGTGCGATGCTCCGGTACGCGGGGTGCATGCGGAAGAACTCGCGCTCGGCGGAGAGGGCGTCCGCCAGCGGCTTGTTGATCTGGATATCCTGCTGGGACCGATTGACCACGCCGATGAAGCCAAGTTTGAGCGGGTACACGCGGCCCGACAGGATATCGAGTGCGTTCGTGCCGTGATCCATCAGGTCGAGCTTGGTGAGCACGCCGATAGTTCGCTTGCCGGTCGGGTCCACCCATCTTGCCAGCTTCAGTGCTTCCGAATTGACAATGTCCACGTTCGCTGGCGACACAGCCAAGACAATGCTGTTTGGCTTCGCGATGTACTCGGAGATCAGCCCGCGCGTCTGCTTCTCAATGTCCGTCGGTTGGTCGCCGATGGGCACCTTCGTCAAGCCAGGCAGATCCACCAGCGTCAAGCTCAGCACGTGCGGCGAGTAGATTTTGAGGTTGATCGGCTGCCGGTTGATGCCCTTATTGCTCCCCGCAATTCTCGTCGTCTCATTCTCAATCTCTCTCCGTACCTCGGCGAAGTCGTAGAACCTACGGCTTGGCAAGTGATTGAACTCGGCGAACTCATCCTGCCCTGCGACCGAGGCTGGCGTATGCGGGACGTGCACCTCGCTGTCCTCGGGGTGGTCGTCGCGCTCGGAGGGGACGTTGATGAGTTGGAGGATGAGGGGTCGCCGCGTGACGATGCCGCTGCCGCGAGGAAGGAAGTCGCGGCCGACGATATTCTCCAGCACACTGCTCTTGCCGGACGATTGCGAGCCTACCACCACAATCTGGGGCAGGTCGAGCGAGTCATTGCCGATGGTGTTGAAGACCAAGTCCTGCAGCTTGTTGACCGTGTTCAGCAGCGCTTCGCCAAGCCCAGCCATTTTGCCGTCGTCCTTGCCGCCGCCGGCGGTGGGCGTGGGTAGAGAGGGTGGACAGCAAGAGGGTCTGACGTTGCTTGGCTCGTCAGAGTAGGGGGCGGTCTTTGGGTAGCGTGGTGCGCTCCAGGTCGCGACGATGGTATCAGGCTATCCAGCTCTTTGGCGCGCAGTTCATGAATGTCTGTGGCGGCACGGACGTTCAAGTTGGTTGAGCGGTTCGCCTGCAAGGAACACGAGGGGAACCACAACATGTGACGTTTCATGCATGGTGCCTTGGTGCCTTAGCAAGTTCCGACCTCGAGGGATCATTAGGCTCGGCGCTAGAACGGACATAGGGATGAGTACATGTAAGAACACCACCCACGACCCTTCGAGAAGCACGAATCATCTGCCGTAGCTCCGGACCCCATGCTTTGGATCCACGAGTCGAGCTGGCATGGCATCCCCCGGCTGGAATCGGTCAAGGGCGACATATGCACCTCGTAGGACATGCATCGCGCCAACGGGGGGCCTAAGTTCTATACAAGTACACCACCTGCCCCATCTGGGCCTAGCGGTCCAGCTCGAGCGCCATATCGGCCCCCCGGACGGCGAGACCGGGGTGCGACTCTCAGCTGGTAGGCGCGTACGAACCCGACTCCATGTCGCCTTGTGTCCCCAGATAAAGGACTCAGGCGTGCTGCTTCGTCGCCGGCGAGCCTTGATCATTTCTGCCACCCGGGTTAAGTAGCCGCTTCCTCTCTGCTCCCTCGCGCGGGCGTGGCTTTCTCCCTTGGTTTGTATGAGATCTTGTCGCGATGGTGTTCGATATCACCGAGCGAACCGAAGCTGAGGGGGACGACTATCCGTATTCACAGTGGTACGACATCGACACCGCGACTGGGGGCTACCCATCCGGTGATATCGGGGCCAATGGGTTCCTGCAACTGTACGATACTGGATGTATGCTTGGCGATGGCTGGAATTGCACGGCCGCATGCCTTGACACGACGGCCGGGCCGGCGATCCTCTGGAACACATCGAATTATGGGATGTACAGTAAGCATCGAGTGCACGTAGCCATCGGTGAGGCCTTGGACCGCTGACCCTACTCCGCGGCGTAGCCATGCAGAACTGCGTCGTCTTGCCAGTGATCGCTGCTTTGCTCGCCGCGAATAACCTCACCCCGGGTTCGGTCAAGCTGGCGGCGAAGTACCAGATCCAAGCCAATGCGGGCCTTGTCAACGACTCCATGGCCGGATGGCCGGTGATCAACAATTGCATGAACGAGTACTGTGATGGCAACAGCGAGTCAGTCCCCGGATGCAACACCGATCAGAAGTTCAACGACGACATCGTGAAGACATTCCGGTTCATGCAGAGCAAGAAGACTTGGGACTCTTATATGAACGGCGACATTGGTGCGAATCAAGTCAATTTCACTTTCAATGGAGTAGGTCCAATGTCGACTCATCTCGCATATCAATGGCTGACATCTTGGTAGACCATGTTCAATTCAGGCATTTGTGAGTCTACGGAGGGTGGGCGGCAGACCCTACCGACACTGACGCCGGCTGCTCCTAGGCAAGAACCTTAATGCAGTAATTAACGGAGACATCGGCGGTATTGGAGTGAGTCCCCTGATAGTCTGACCATCTCAGAATAATGCCACTGCAGAACTGACCGCTTCCCAGATGTTCATATCCTACCTGATGCAGATGTTCATCGTGCTGTCCGCCTGGATCCTGTTCCACTTCTACGAGACCTGGGCCGCGTGGCCACTGACCGCCATCCTCATGCCGCTTCACGGAACGAGGAAGGCCTCGCAACTTGCGCAGCAGGTGCAGAACTCCATCCGCGCCTCCAAGCACACGGCCGCGCTTGTGGCGGCGCTGGACGAGTATGTCTTGCCCAATCCACGGAATGTCAGGCATTATTGCTGCTGACCCGGTGTGTTTCTCTGATCAGGTTCCAAAAGGCGCAGATCTTCTTCATGCTGGCCGTTCAGATCGCGGCGCTGATCGCATTGCACAACCCGAACTACATTCAGGCTTCGTCGTGAGTTCGTACCAGTCACATCCCAAATGGAGGCGGCCCGACTGACCCGACCTTTCGTACTGCAGGTGGCAGCAGCTGTGGAACAATGTTGGCATATTGTAAGTCATCCTTTTTGACGTCTGATCGTGAAAGTAATGCGCTGACATCCACAGATTCAATCTGGCTTTTGGTACGGCGATGTCCCTCTGGAGAGCTGGCCGAGTTTCGTTGCATTGGCTGACACCCACAGGCGGCTGTCTTCCCGTCATCTTCGCCATGTTGATCAAGCGACTGGCCGGCATCACGGTACGACCAGAGCATGCAAACGCACGACAAGACGCCCGCAGCTGACATCCACCGCCACCGCCAGTCCCTCTACACGCTCATCGTCTCCACCTGCTGCATCGGCGTCTCCTCCGCCACCTGGTTCTTGGCCTACGCCATGACCTACAACAACTGGGTCGACCCGGACAAGTCCATCTCCTACTCCGGCCCGCCCATCCCCGCGTGCGCCGGCGTGCCGCCCATCAAGTTCTGCTACCAGTACGGCTGGTTCTACTCCAACTCCGACGCGACCGTGAAGGCGATCCCCATGCTGGTCTTCTGCTGGATGGTGCAGCTGTGCCTGATCCTCGACGCGCTGAACCTCTTCCCCGTGCGGGACCCCGATGGGCAGTCCGTGAAGGGCAGCTGCTTCACGTGGCTCGAGCAGAAGATCTTGAGCCGGCCGTTCTGGCAGGCGTACAATGAGAAGCACTTCCACGGCGCGCGGTGGCGGACCCTGCTCCGGCTGGACTCGGGAGAGCGGATGGTGAGCATGGTGCAGAGCCTGATCCTGGCGGCCACGGAGTGCGTTTTCGTCGCGCTGAACGTCATCCTCATCACGGACTACGCGCACATCCTCCTCCCCAACGACTTCAAGACGCTGAACCTCAAGGATTGGACGTTGGGGCAGGTCATCTCGGTCACGATCTGGGTGCCCGTGTTCCTCGAATACGTGTACATCGCAGCCGGTAAGTTGGCAGATCCCAGCCGAAACGCGATGGCAGAGCATCTCGCTGATTTTCGATGCACAGGCGGGCCGGAGGAGATCTTCAAGGGCCGCCTGCACCACGACTACGAGGTCGTCAAGAAGCCGAGCCGCGCGCCGACATTCGAGGACGAGAAGATCGGCGGCTCGTCGTCCGTGGAGCTCACGAAGTTGGATCCGGTGACCCGGCCGGGATACGAGAGAGTGAACTCGAACGCGGCGTGGTCCATGAGTTGAGTGCTGCGGACAGAAGTCGCTCTCGCGATGAGAGGATGTACAAAAGCTGTACAGACCGTGACCGGACCTACCTACATACTGAACACATAGTGCCCACAACGCCTCGCTAACGCAAGTGGGCCAAGTATGTACACCCACGATCCCCATCATGTAGCACCAGATAGCCGACCACTGCCCCGGTCTAACGCCCGACGTTCCTGCCCCACTTGAGCGTGCTCTGCCTCGCCGGCTTCTCCTGCGCCGGGGCCGCCTCGTCCGCAAAGCGGATCCCCTGCCGCGCGGGCGCCGGCGCAGCCTCCTCCTCCTCCTCACTCTCACTGCTCTCCTCCTCCCTCAACCCCAGCGCGCCCTCGCGCCGCCGGCGCTCGGCAGCCGTCTCCCCGCCCTCACTGGAAGGGCCCGCGCGACTCGAAGGCGGCGGGACGCGCTCCGTGCCGTCATCGTCCGAGTCATCTTCCTGACTCGGTTTCTGTAGCGCCTGCCGGCGCCGCCGCTCCGCCGCCGTCTCGCCTGACGCGGACTGCAGCTGGTACCGGCGCAGCTCGGACGAGACGTCGTGGAAGGGGATATGCTGCTCGTTGGAGTCGACGAGCTTCAGGTCGCCGGACTCGTGGCTCTGCACGGGGTGCAACGCCGCCTGCTGAGACGAGCGTCGCGGCTCCCCACCGTCGTCGTCGTCGTCATCGTCATCTTCTTCGGCTGGGTGTTCGGGCACCGCAGCCACGCTCGGCTCCGCCGCGCCACCGGCTCGCGTCGCGGGCGCCAACGGTCCGCCCTGCTCCCGCGCATCCTTCCGCGCCTCACGCTTCACCGACTCCGGCGCGTCGCTCTCCTCGACCACCTGCGCGCGGCTCCGGGGATCCATCTGCCGGATCTGATCAATGAAGTCCAGCTTGCTCATCCGTCGGCCCCCCGTCCCAATCGTGAAGCGCAACCGCTCGTCGTCCTCCTCATCCCCCTGCGCCGTCTCCCGCCTCCGCGTCCCGGGTCTCATCATCGAAGGCCGGCGCGCGGGCCCCGGCCTCGCGGGCTCCCCGGCCCCGGCCCCGGCAGCGGCGCCCGACGCCTCGCCATCAGCCTCCTTAGCGCTGAGGCCGAGCATCCGGCCCATCTTCCCCAGGCTGCGGCTCGACTTCTCCTGGTCGGCCGCGCCGGAGACGGACTGCTTCTTGCCCAGGCCCGGGATATCGTACTTCTTGATCACCTCGCCGTCCTCGTCCTCCACGATGATCGTGTTGCCGTACTGGTACGCGCGCGCCGGGCCGTGCTTCTGCTCGGGCTTTGGCTTCGGGGCGTCATCGGCGGCGCTGCCCTTGCGGAGGCCGGCAAGGCCAGCGAGGCCCGTCATGGTGCCCACCTTGTTCATGCCCGCACGCCACGCCCGGCCGGGTCGCTCGGCTGCCTGCTTCGCTTCGCCCTCAGCCTTCCCCAGACCTTGCTTCACCTCGTCGGCAGTGTCGCGGTCGGGATCATTCTCACCGGGCGCCACGCCGCCATGATCGTCCGCCGAGGAGTCGTGCATCAAGCGCCTGCCCTCCCGCTCCTCAAACTCCTCCCGCGCTTCGCCAGCCGGGACACCGTGCGTGTCCTCGACAGCGAGCACATTGCCCTCCTCGTCCTCGTAGACGGTGTCGTCGCCCTCCTCGAACACCTCGCCCGACTGCGGCATCTCGTGCTCGCCCGCCCCGGGCTCCGGGCCCACATCCCGCTTCTGCCGCGCGAGCCGCCGCTTCTCGTCGCTGCTCTTCCCCTCCGAGCCGGGCGGCGACTCGCTCTTCATGGCGAGGGTATCCGAGTCGCTCCGCGACCAGGGCTCGTCGCCCAGGCTCTCCTGCGTGTCCTGTCGCCGCGCGGGCGCAATGGCGGACTGGCTGACGGGGCCGCCGGGACCCGCACCGGAATCCCACTTCCTGCTCCGTCTGGAGCGGTGCTTAGCACGATCCCGGCTGTTTGCGCGGCTCTGACTCCTGCTCGGATTGTCCTCCTCGCGCTGTCGGCGTAAGAAATTGCCGGGTTGCCCGATCGGCGGGAGCATGCCGGGCGGGACGTCTTTCTTCTCACCCATGTCCTCGTCCAGGCTCTGCATCGACGTCGATGTCTTGGAGCGCGACTGGATGCGGGGGAGCCGCTCCATCCACGCCGCACCCTTCTCATTCCCCTGCGTGTACGACATGGAGATGGTGAGGGTGTTGATGTGCTTGCCGAGCGTGAAGACGGCGATGGAGGAGCCGTGCACGATGATGGAGCAGATGACCAGGAACGTGGTCACGGGCCAGATGACCTCAATGATATTCAGATGTGGGAAGCCTGGCTCGGGGAGGACGGCAAGAGGCGTAGTGGTCTCGTAGTCCGTCTCCAGCTCTCCCCGAGCTAGGATGGCGACGAAGATGGCGCCGACGCCGATGGGGCCGAAATGGCCAGCGAACAGTGCTTCACGCCATGTCTTGATGTCCGGTATGACGGGTTTCAATGCCATCATGATAGGGATGCGTCGGAAGAACAGCACCAGAAGCGCAATCACCACCAGCCGCCAGACGTCCAGGTTCAGCTGGCCGGAGTTGAACTGGTCCCACGGGATGATCGTGCCGAAGTAGACAAAGAAGGCCAGGTTGATCAGCAAGTCGATGACGTTGGAGACGTGGGACTCCTCGGTCTTCTCCAGGAACCAGCCGTCGTTGCTGAAGCCGACGCCGCACGCGAAGCCCACGAGCAGATCGTCCACGCCGAGGATGGAGCCGGACCCGGCACAGAAGAGGGCCAGGACGAAGTAGAAGACGAGGAAGGACTCGCGGTCCACCCACTCTTTTTCGTGCGCGAACCTGATGGCGCGGCGCGCGATGTAGCCGACCAGGACGCCGTAGACGGCGCCGAAGAGGCACTCGTACAGAATGGTGTAGCAGATCCAGTGCAGCGCGACCTCATTCGCATCCGGCCGGTACTTGATCAAGTAGAGAGCGAGATAGATGAAGGGGAAGGCCATGCCGTCGTTGCAGCCCGACTCGGCGGACAGCAGATCCCGCAGATGCTTCGGCACCCGCTTGGCGAACTTGCCCTTGCCGACCACGGACGACGCCAGCACGGGATCGGTCGCGGTCACGCAGGCGGAGACGCAGAGGCTGTCCAGCCAGTTGAGCGACGGCGAGAAGAGGGCCCAGATGAAGAGGCTCGTGATCAGCCAGCCGAAGGTCATGACGGGCACCAGCAGGAAGGTGACGGAGCGCCAGTGCCGTTCCATGTAGGACTTGGGCAGCTCGACGCCGACGGCGAAGCACTGCACCACCAGCACGATGCGCGAGAACTCGAGCGTGATCTGGTCGGTGTTGCCCCAGGTCAGCGGGTTGATCAGGTTGGCGCCGTGAGGGCCGAAGACGATGCCGCAGATGGTGGCCACGGTGGCCTCGCCGATGTACAGCCGCTCCTTGATGACGGACGAGCATAACATGAACAGGCTCGTGAAGCCGCCCAGGATGATGTACACCAGGTGCGGCTTGTTCACGTCGATCTGGTGCCAGACCATCTTGACTCTTTCTTGTCGTCGTTTAAGCCTTTGTGGCTAGTGATGGCGAAGGTTCTGTCCCAAGCAACTCTGCTCTGGGATGATGCGTGCCGGGGGGGGGGGGGGGGCGATCTACGTCGGGTAGACGGGCAGTCGCTGGTCGTAGGAGTCCGCGGCGGCGCGGCGGAGGGGGTGGGAGTGCGGTCGTGCGTCGGATGCATGTACAGGAGGTCGCGCCCAGTCGCCGCCCCTATAATCGCCCTGGTTGGCGGGAAGTGAAGGTGTGGAGGTGTGAAGGTGCGTCGCGAGGGGCACAAGCGAGTGGTAAAGAGTGCCGTGCCGAGACAAATCAGCCAAGGATTGGCAATGCGCGAGGTGGGTATCGGGTTGCGGGTAGACGGCGAAGGAGCTGGTCGCAAGCAATGATGATGATGCAAACTTTCTCCTCGCCTTGCTGGACTCGACAGAAGTCTATCGGGCTGTGCGATGTGGGGATCAGCCTTGGACGTAGCGTTGGCTCGCCCTTGCTGGATCTTGCGGAGATGGGCAAGGGGAAGGAGCGAGACGGGGACATGACAGAGGACATCGAGATACCGACTCGAACCTTGCTAGGCCAGCGCCGAGCCTCGATGATCGTCCTTGGCATCGGCGAGGAGCGGAGCGGCCTTTCTGTCGGCTCCATTACGGTTGGTGATGAGGGGGATGGTAGTGGAGGATGCACATTCTACGATGTCCCATCATGCGCGTCCGGTGTAACAGTCCAAGCCAGGCGCGAGATCTTGTGCCAGCCGTGATCCGCGATGCCACGATCTCCCGTCCCACAATCTTCTCAGGGCTGCATGGGATCGCCAAGAGCGGAGTGCCGAGCGCCGCTGCTGACTCAAGACACACCACACCCACCTCGCAGCTCGAGCGATTCTGGTCAGCGACACGCGTGTACATGCACATGGACTGACCCTGAGCTGCTCCCGAGCCATGCCTGGCCAACGACGCGCTCCCGTCCCCGTCGACACCGCCCTCTGCAGGCGGTGTCAGGTGCAGGACCCAGCCATCACCGTCCGCACCGAGCCCTTGTGTACCGAATGCTTCGGCAAATATGTCTCGACCAAGATCATCAAGCGCATGGAGCGCTTCCGCGTCCGGCACGCTGAGGCTGGCCAGGAACGGCTGCTACTCCTGCCGCTCTCCCGCGGACCTTGCTCGACCGTGTTGCTGCACACGCTCAGTGCGCATCTAAGGTCGCAAGCCGAGAAGAGCGGTCGCACGGGGTACCGACTCCACGTCCTGCACATTGTTGACGACGAGAATCGCCTCGCAGGCAATACTGCTGTCTTCGACAAGGTGAGGGCCCGCTACCCCGAGCACGCGTACTCCACTTCGCCACTCTCCGACGTCCTCGCTCTCGAGGGCGTGCAAGACCTCCTCACCGCAGAACAATCCAGTACCGGCGCCGAAAGCGGGACCGGCGGTGATGCCAAGCTGTCAACCATCTTCGCCACCCTCAGCTCAGCCACCTCCCGCGCGGACCTACACCAGATCCTTCTCCGCCGACTCGCCACCAGCGTCGCCCAGCAGCACGCCTGCGAAGCCATCTTCTGGGGCGACAGCACCACGCGCCTCGCCGAGCGCACGCTCGCCGAGACGGCGAAAGGCCGCGGCTTTGCCCTCCCCAGCCTCATCGGCGAGCACAACCATTCATCCCGGGGGCAAGAGACCAAGTCGCACTACCCGCTGCGCGACCTCCTGCGCAAGGAACTCGCGGCCTTCGCGTCCATGCAAGACACGCCCCTCGATGAGCTCATCGTGCGCAACGACGGGCTGAAGCCGGCGGTGAGCACGCGGAACACGACGATCGACGACCTGATGATGCAGTACTTCGCGTCCGTCGAGCGGGAGTACCCCTCGATTGTGGCCAATGTGGTACGGACGACGAGTAAACTGCAGGCGGTGCCGCTGGGGGAGGTGGAGCAGGTGTGCGAGCTGTGCGAGGCGCCGCTGCTTGGGCACGCTCCTGAAAGGAGCAGGCTGTGTTATGGGTGTATTCGGACACTGCCACGGAGTGCTGAATGAGACTCTTGTGGGAAACCATGGGCCTTGATCTGCCTGTGGGACTGCGATCCCGGGCGCCTAGCAGCCGGCGTGCGAGGACGTGTCCGCTCAACTCCACTTGGCGTCCGATTTCTGGCAGGCCTCGAAGTCGGATCTTGTCGAAAGAGTGCTACTGGCAGTCGCGCAACCGGCCACGTTGCCGCGCATATGATTGAGCCGAGACTGAAGCGCGCGGCCTGCTTGCAACGTCTAGACGACTGCGGAATACGCTGCTTGACATCAACACGTTCGCTGCCGAAGGATATTCTGACGCCACCCGATCAAGGGCGTCCTTGGGCCCTGGTTCTCTGCACAACGGACGGCACGGACATCATTGAGACCAGTAGGCTGCACGGCTGACTTTTCCAAGAAAGGTCGACCATTTCAGGCGCTCTTGCCAAGCGAAGCTCCGGAGAAAGCAGGACTTTACGTTGGATCTTACTGATGAGCCCACGCGGCGAGCACAGTACTCTCTGCTCTCCTACGAACCTGGATGTCACAGACGACCTCCCGAATTCATGTGGCCGATCACACAAACACCCTCACCACCTCCACCTTCTCGCAGCTCGGATTCTGCGGCCTCCCCGGCCCCACCACCCAGCTCAGCGACTTGACATAGCTGTACCCGCTATAGTAGTTCTGGCACACGTACCACCGGCGCAGCGGTATCGACGTCCCGCTCGCCGTCGGCGGCGTGACGGTGTCGTCGACGTACGACGGGATGTTCAACCGGTCGCGCTTGTCGAAGGCGATCGGCGTCGTGGAGCCCGAGGTGCCGGGCTCGAAGAGCGGGATGGCGACGTTGGAGGCGGGGTTGAAGTAGAGGGACATTGCCGAGGGGACTGGAGTCATCGTCAGCGGGACGCCATAGGTGTTGCAGGACGATGGGGAGAGTGACCGCTGAAGTCGGACGCCTGCAGCACCCATGTCAAGATGCCGACGGCGCCGACATTGGGGTCTACGTCAACTCCCGAGGTGGTGTAGTTCTGGCCAAACGTGTTGAAGGCATCGGCCGGCGCGGACTTGTTGCCGGTGCAGAGGCCCTCGATGGCGGCACCCTCGTGGCACGCGTAGAGGGCCGAGCCGTTGTAGGCGCAGTCTTTGGCGAGCAGGATGAGCTGGAAGGGTGCTGAGGGGGGTGCGACGTCTTGTGCCGCTGCGATGCTCGAGAGGGCCAAGAGGGCGGTTGTAGGAAGTATTTGGAGCTTCATCTTGCAGAGGATGGAGATCTATGAGTAGAGGAGATGCAATTACAGGAGTCTGAGGTGACCGATGCGAGCTCCGCTGGTATATATGCCTACTGTCAAGCTCACGCCCCAAGTGCATCGTGAAGAGTCCAATACGGACGGATACGATACCTGTGCATCATGTGAGCAGCCGGATGAGCGTGGTCACAAGGCGCTCTAGGCGCAGGATACGAAGCTATTGTTGTACAAGGTGACTTCTGAAGTCAGCTGTGGCGAGCGACCTTATGCGAGGGCTATCCCGGAACGGCAATCCATTGCACAGCGCATTGGAGTCCCCCAAGATGTCGTCGAAATGTCCGCAGGAACTTTCGACCATGCAATCCTACTCCGGTGCGCCAGTTACGTTGCACGTGAGCCAGCAGGGTGCGAGTGGAGTGAATGGTGCACGCTCGGGCTGTTCGCCGGATTCTGCGCCACGACCGACAGGGACTAGCGTTGTTTTTGTCCAAGCCGTCCTCGACTTCACTGCAGCCACCAACAGAGCAAGCAAGCTGGAAGCAAGCAAGCAGTAGCGACTGAGCGCAACCAATGCATGTCGCCAGCGGCGGCACCTCTCCGCGATGAGGTTAGCACACTGACCCTCCGCTTCCTTCCTTTCAATGCCTGATCAACCGGCTAACCCCAAAAAGGGCACCCGCACCCAAGTTCTTCTCGCGGGCGGCATCGCTGGCCTCGCCTCCCGCTTCTGCATCGCGCCCCTGGATGTCCTCAAGATCCGCCTGCAACTGCAGTACCATTCGCTCGCGGACCCGCTCTCCACGCCGCTGACCGCGGCCCGGACGCCACAGGGAGTCCTGCGCTTGGCGAGGGACATCTGGCGCCATGAAGGCATCACGGGCTTCTGGAAGGGCAATATCCCCGCCGAAGGACTGTACTTGAGCTACGGCGCGGTGCAGTTCATGACGTATCGCTCCGCGAACCAAGTCCTCGAGCATCTGGACCAGCACCAAGGCATCCACCTCCCCGGCACCGCGAGATCCTTTCTGGCGGGCGCCCTGGCGGGCACCGCCGCCACCACTGTCACCTACCCGCTCGACCTCCTCCGCACACGCTTCGCTGCGCAAGGCACGGAGAGAGTCTACACCGGACTGATCGCAAGTATCCGTGAAATCACGCGGCACGAAGGCCCAGCAGGCTTCTTCCGCGGACTCCCCGCCGGGATCGCACAGATCGTGCCCAACATGGGCCTCTTCTTCGCCTGCTACGAGGCCTTCAAGCCGCTTGCCGCGGATATCCATCTGCCCTTCGGCTCTGGCGACGCCCTGGCCGGCATCTCCGCATCGATCATCTCCAAGTCGGCCGTCTTCCCGCTGGACACTGTGCGGAAGAGACTCCAGGTCCAGGGACCGACACACGGGAAGTACTTCGGCGGTGCCAAGATGCCTGTCTACCGAGGTGTGGCGGGCACCATTGGTCTGATTGTCCGCCGTGAAGGCTGGCGAGGTTTGTACAGGGGCTTGGGTGTCAGTCTGATCAAGGCGGCACCGGCGAGCGCGGTGACGATGTGGACGTATGAGAGAGCCTTGGGACTGATACAGGAAGTGAGCGAGACTGGACTGTCAGCGACTTGAAGAGCGCGGGAACTCCAAAGATGCATCCCATGTCTCTCCTGAGCATGCTCCCACACCCGTGCCACCACACCGTAGCAGCGACCCCAGTCCTGGACCTCGCAGCCTCGGAGATAGTCCTGCACTGATAGGACCCTCCGAGCTGCAACACGACCATGCCGGATACTCAAATAAAGCCTCGACACCGAACGCCAAGAGAAGTTCAGTCCCATCAGTCTGTCCACACCTTACCGGCTTATCCACAGAGGCTGCCCAGTCTCTGAATTATGCGGACGCTGCCCTGCATACTCATACCATCTCGACAGCACTCACTTCTCTCAACGAATCATGCATCTCTTCCGTCCAACGCCTCCTCGCCTCTAGATCGTCAGCCGTCACGTCCAGCCGCGGCGCTTGCTGGATCCTGCTGTCATGCGTGTAGACATCGATGAAGTCATATTCATCCGGCAAGGACAAGTCGCTGGCCTGTGGCGTCGGAACAGCCTTGACTTGGGGTCGATCCGGCGATGGAGGCAGTAGCGGGATCTCGTCGAGACTGTCTTCGGGCGCGTCCATCTTGCGCGATATGCGTAGTATGCTGGGCAACCGCGGAGTCCCGGGCGTCTGGGGCGTGCATGGCGTCCGCGGAACATCAATTACATCAGCGAAGCTGACCACGCATATCTCTCTCGTCGCCCTATCGCTGCGCTGCGACTGCCTTGCATCGGACTGCCACGGCACATCCTCCGCCGCGGACAACCGGGATCGATGCGGGCACGGCGGGCGGAACATCGCGTCGATGCGGACGTCGTCCCAGACGCTCTCGGCGGACTGGCGCGCTGTGACGGTCACCAGGACGAGGGCGATCGGGACGAGGAGCAGCAGCATGATGAAGCCGGCGATGGCGAAGGGGTCGTGGAGGGAGAGGCCGGTGATGCGGGAGGCGTTGGAGGGCTTGAGGTAGGCGATCCAGGAGTCGAGGAACATCTTGTTGGGTTGCAAAGGTGAGGATATGAGGGCTGGGGATGCCGGCGAGGGAGGCGGATGCGTTGCGAGTATGAGGAGTAGCATAGCTTGAAGTGGACCACTTAGCACGGTACGATTCAGCAGATGGCTCAGACAATATGTCGCTGGTTGAGTCTCAGTCACCGAGAGGAACGAGGTAAGACATGCTGCGAGGCGAGACAGGACTGCGGTGTGCCGCGTTCTGCTACTCTGGTCGGAGCAGCGCCATGTGCAGACCATGGGTGAACTGGAGCGAAGATACTGTCCGCGGGTGCGTGCTATGAGGCCCACCACAACGCCTCTCCATCACTTCCATTGCGCCGCGATGATCTCCGCCGCCCGCTCCGCAAGGCCATAGATCCCCGTCTGCGGATGCGCGGACACCAAGATCGGAATGATACTCGCGTCCACCACCCGCAGATTCGTCGTCCCGTACACGATCAACTCCGGGCTGACCACGCCCCCGTCCTTCAGCGGCAGCATCGCACACGTCCCCACCGGATGATAGAACGGGAACGTGTTGTTCAGCACGTAGTCCCTCCACTGCTCCTCCGTCTGCACCACATCGAGACCGGGCTCGTACTCCGTTGTCCACGTCTGCGCGAACGGAGCCGTCTGCGCGACTTTGCGGATGTATTTGGCGATGGCGATCAGGCCCTGGAGATCGTACTCGTTACTCGCGAAGGCTGGGTTGTAGGCCGGGTGCTCGCTGGCGTTGGCGGACGTGATGTGCACGTACCCCCGCGCGAGGGGGTGCATCAGGGCGCCGATGATGGTCTGGAAGCCGGATCCGTACAGCGCGGTGCCGTTCTTGGGGCCTTGCCGCCTGTGTAGCCGTCGGAGAGCACGAGCTCGGCCTGCGCGATCGTCGTGCGGTACTTGGCGTTTGTGAGGAAGGAGAGTTTCTTCTGGTCGACGACGTTGTTCTCGGTGCTGGCGACGACGGACTTTGCAGCGTTGACGAGCGAATCGTCGTTGCCGACGATCGAGTTCCAGGCCTGGTAGGAGTAGGCGCTCGCGGCGTAGTCGTACTCCGTCAGGTTGCCGGCTGGATACAGCGCCAACTGCTCTGCCCTGAACGCCGCATCGTACTTGAATCGATCAAAGGAAGTGTAGTTGGATTTGAGGAGATAGGACGCCTGTATCCTGGGGTGATCCTGCAGGTTCTCCCCAACGCCGGGTAGGTTCAACTTCTGCTTCACGCCTGCTGCGGCCAAAACATTACTACTACCGATCCCGGAGAGCTCGAGTAGCTGTGGGCTCTGGATAGTGCCAGCTGACAGGATGATCTCCTGCTCTGCCGTGACGACCGTACCGTCCAGCAGTGTCACGCCAGTCGCCAGAGATTTGCCGCCGTGCTTCTTCAGGTTGATCTTTGCCACCTGCGTGTTGGTCCATACGATGAGATTAGGGCCAGCACGCGGCAGATATTCGACTGCGCTGTATGAACGATTGTAGTGCGTGGGGTCAATCGCGCTAGAGTGGTACGCCACGCCGACATTGTTGCCGTCCAGCCACTGTGAGTTCAATGGGACGCCAAGGTTCTCGAGCGTTGGGATCCAGGTGTCCTGTTGCGCCGGGATGAACTTGTTGACAACAGCATTGATCGGGCCTGCGACTCCGTAGCCTGTGGTGCTTGTGTAGATCGGCGGGCCCGGGTTCGTGAAGTTCTCCGCCTTAATTCTGAACTCGAAGGTGGAGCATTAGTACGGTCCCAAGTAGCTACCAGGTCGATATACTGACATGGCAGCATGCATCGACTTCCAGTTCCACCCTGCATTGCCCACCTCACCCCACGCATCGTACTCCGGCGCAGAGCCACGATCCCAGATCAGTAGATTCAGAGCGGAGGTGCCTCCGAGTACCTTGCCGCGGTCCTGCGTGATCGTTCGGTTGAAGAGCTGCGGCTGCGGGATGGAGGTGAAGTTCCAGTCGTACTTGGTGCCCAGCGTACTGCCCTTCATGCCCGGGATATTGATTCTGTCCTCATCTGGCGCGTATGGTCCCGCTTCGATCTTTGAAGCAGTGAGTACAGATGTCAGCATATGTCACAGGTCCCAGACAACACTGCCGGTCACCTACTCACCACCAAGACGCTCGAATTGGGCAGGTACTGGCTCAAGCGAGCTGCTACCGTGTTACCTGCCGTGCCGCCACCCACTACGATCTATCACTGGCGTTAGTAGCTGTCTTACAAAGTTCGCCAGTCAGGCAATCCTACAAAGTCAAAGCAGGTCTCCGGCCCTTTTCCTGGGAGAATCGTCGCTCCGTGAGAGCGTGCTGTCGAAGCCAACAGGGCCACGCCCAAGGCGAGATCGCGGAGGCCGATCATGTTGTCTCTGTCACGCGGGATATGGCCAACGCTGAGCTAGGTGTACCTGTTCACAACGAACGTGAGGCTGCCGTTGTAGCAGCTGGAAGTGAACAAACGCCGCTGCATACCAATGGGCCGCTCTTGTAGGAATAATGTTAATGTACCTTGGCACTCTGCCAAAGTGATCGGCGACATTAGCCGCAGGCAGTCGAAGGATCGCGCTGCGGCGGCGGCAGTTGCGCCGGCGAGCCAAGCGATGTTGGTGCGTCGTCGGGCACCGTGCTTGCTTAGTGTATACCTACTCCGACTGGACGACATCGCAACTGTCCTGTAGCACCTAAGGATCTGCTGTGTGTGTGCAGGCGATGGCAGCAGTCGAGCTTGCGGAAGAACAATGCCCCTAGAAGTACACGTACCAAATCCTCCCGCTTCGCCGGCCAAGCCGCCGCTCAACGCCGCGGCTTGGCAAAGTTCTTGCGCTCGTAGCTCGACCAGGGGGACGATGAACCTAGCTACATATTACTGGCTTTCCTCCACACTCCTCTCCTCTTGCTCGTCTTGTATATTCAAGATGTAGACCCTAAGATACAGCACCGTGAAGCACGGGTTGGGGCGGCGGCGAGTGGAGCTCGAAGAGCAGCGAGGAGATGCAGCGCCAGATGGCCCGTTGTTTGCAGGATATGATCTACGTCCTCACAGTTGACAGATTCGACCATTTCCCGCTAGAACTCCAGTCCCTCCTG
Source organism: Teratosphaeriaceae sp. CCFEE 6253 (assembly GCA_033119285.1). Taxonomy (NCBI): domain Eukaryota; kingdom Fungi; phylum Ascomycota; class Dothideomycetes; order Mycosphaerellales; family Teratosphaeriaceae; species Teratosphaeriaceae sp. CCFEE 6253. The sequence continues at coordinate 7,856 of JAWDJV010000148.1, read as the reverse complement.
AGCAGAGCCAAAGACGACCGCCTCATGCCTGCCCCTCCAGCATACTTGCAGGTTCCTTGCCTTGCCCCAATGAGTCCAAGGGTACCCTCAAACTTTTGAGACGCCGGAGAAGTAGCGGTGTCGCTCTGCTTACTTCGGGGCATGCATCTGCGACTCGACCATGGCCAGCAGCTCCATCCTGGATGGGTGGTGGCCGGGCGCCATGCCGTTCTGCCCGTCCACATCAGCAAAGACGTCACTGCGCGCTGGTGCGACTTGGAGACATACCTTCTTGAGGTAGTCCTTCATCTCCTCGGACGACCACTCCTCCGGATCATCAAAGCCTGTGCTGGTCGGCTCGTGCAGCTTGGACTCGACCATGGCCTGCAACTCATGCCTGGAAGCGTGCTCCAGGCCAACACCGAGGTTGCGCTAGATTTACGATTAGTGCCCATAAGCTGACTGGCGGTAGCCGGGAATTCATACCGAGTTGAGGAACTTCTTCATGTCATCCTCGGACCACGACATCGGGTCTGCCAGAGATACGTCAGCAGTGACAAGGACGGGTGGCGAGCTGGGGACCACTTACTGCCCCGCGGCGTGTAGGCGGACTTCTTCGGTGCTGCGTCGCCGGTGGACTGCGAGCTCGACGCGACCGGGCTGCTCGAAGAAGTGCTCGAGGCAGTGGAGGTAACATAGACCTGGTAGGCGGCGTAGCCGAGGATAATTGCCGCGCCGGCGTAGAGGAGGTTCTGGGTGTGGTCAGTCGCGGTGGCGGTGGGGTGCTTGTGCGGCCAAAAATGCCTCGCGAGCTCACTCTTTGCGTAGATTGATCCATGGCTGCGGTGTTTGGTGATGGAATGTCTGCTGGGAAGCTAATTTGGGATGATCGAAGTGGGATGTCGAAGCGTCTGTTGTCCAAGGAAGAGGAGGTACCTGAGCAGTCGGCTGAAACGTAAACTCTAACCGCCTTGCTGTGATGCCGCCGTGACCGAATCGGTGGGCCTACCCCGCTAAGCACTCCGCAACGGGGGCGGGACAGCGGGACGTTGAGCCTCATCCTGAGCTCCCACCTTTCCACTGACTCTTCGCCCCACCATGTGACCGTGAGAGGCACAACCCTTGAATACCGCAGACATGGCAGACACGGATGCCCGACCGGCAAAGCATGTCGTCTACTGCGGCGTGTGCACGCTCCCACCGGAAGTAGGTACGACCTCCTTCGCCAACCCCAACCCCAAGCCTCTGACACCACCACTAACACTCCTCACCAGTACTGTGAATATGGCGGCACGACCAAGAAATGCGAGGACTGGCTGGAAGCCAACCACCCGAAGCTTCATGCAGAGATCTACTCCGCCGACACGGCAGCCAAAGGCATGAGCGACCTCTCCCTCGACGCCCAGAAGCGCGCCGACAAGGACGCCCAGAAGAAGGCCGCCAAGGCCGAGGCTGCGGAGATCCGCGAAGCTAAAGAACGCGCCGCTTCCAAGATCATCATCAAGCGGGTGGAGCGCAACAAACGGAAATACGTGACCGAGGTGTCGGGGCTGGAGGCTTTCGGGCTGGATCTGAAGAAAGTAGCGAAGGAGTTTGGCAAGAAGTTCGCTACGGGGTCGTCGGTCACGAAGAATGCGGGTGGGACGGGGGAGGAGATCACGGTGCAGGGGGATGTGAGTGAGGATATCTTCGACTGGTTGCATGAGCACCATGAGGGGATCCCGGAGGATAACATTGAGTTGATCGAGGATAAGAAGAAGAAAGGTGGGGCGGGGCCGTGAGAGCAGGGCGTGAAGGACAGTGATGAGAAGCTCGACAACAGGCGTGCGCAGTGACTATGGCTTCTGCCGTTGCGATCTATTCGCAGGCTTCGCGTACCACGTGCACAGCCGGACGCGACCGCATTGGCAGCTCAAGTCCAAAGACAGACTCACCTAGATGATAACGAAGTGCTCCACAGGCCAATGTCAAAGTCTACGAGAAGTGCTTGATCCTTATCAGTGGTATGCGCTTTGGCGTCGATGACCATCCACCAATTCGTAACCTGTCCTATAACAAGTTTGAGTATTGGTAGGGCGCCAGAACTAGCCGCTGCTCGTCAACTAATGCCGTTGACTGCCATACGCTTGCCGCGGGTGTATGCAAGATGTTAGAACAAGTAATGTCTTGGCACATGAGCAGCAAAGCTTCAGCCCCACCATCTCACCTAGCAACAGCCGAAACGGCCCGTTCCGCCCCGCCAACAACGCCAACGCGACTCCGTCTCGACCCAAATGGTGGCCCCGACAGCAGTCTAGACGACACTTCACTAACAGACCGCAGGCTGGCCCGGTAGCAGTCAGTAGGGATAGCGAGCGTGTTCGCGTCGCGCATCTTGGACGAGCCAGCATACTTATTCGACCCGCATGGCCAGCAGAACATCCCCGACAACAGCGACCAGGACCCGGGACGATCGAACACACACTCACTCATACACGACGACACGATCGAACATACGACACAAAAGCAACGGAGCATACGGGCAAGGGTACGGCGTATCATGGCAGCTGTCGCGCATCCCACGCGCCCGCAGATTCGGCGCAATTCGCCTCTCGCAATACACCGGCATCACCAACCCGCGTTCGCCAGCGCTGTACCGGGGATGCAGAGTTTCGGCCTCGACGACACAGACTCGGACGACGAACCACCGCCTGCGCTGAAGTTCTCCAAGTATACGCAAGAGCTGCTAGGCACCGAGCGTGCGCCTTCGTCTCCACCCAAGCAAGAGCAGGTACCACGCTTCAACCGTTCCGTGAGCGCCAATACCGCAGCGCCCGGCACGCCGAGTCGCGCACCCCATCTCAAGATCGTGCGCAAGAGCTCGCCGTCCGTACTGGGCCATGACCGTGGCCACACCCCGCCGCGCATCGTGCAGATCGGCGGCAAGGGTCCGGGCTCCGGCGCGCGCAGTATCAGTATATCTGGCCCTTACCCTCAACGCTTCGCCGTCAAGCACGAGCCTACGCCTGAGCCGATCAGGAAGCCGGAGCTAGTCACGCCTGCACCTGCTCCGCGCGCGCTGAGAGTCACGCGGGCGCGAGCGGATAGTAACGCGTCGCAAGATGGACAACCCCGATCACTTAGCAGACCTGGGTCGCGGAATGGAGGGAGCTCTGCCGCGCACTCTCACGAGCAGAACAGATATGCCTCGGACCTCAGCCGCAGTGCGTCGCTCCATCATGCGCCGGAAACCGTAACGCGATTTGGCTCTTCCACAATCAGCCGGTGGCGCAATGCTTCAGCCGAAGGAGCGCCGCCGCCAGGATCTCAGCGCGTGAAGCGCGCACCGCTCGGGACTGGCACGTTCTTGGGCGGCAAAGCGCGACGATTCAAGCGCAGGGACAGCGAAGAGAATGTATCTCCAACAGACGACCCACAAGCCGCCTCCGCAAGTACAAGCAATCACACGCCTCATGATCGGAGCGTATCGACTGGAGACGGCGTGAGGAGCAGGAGTGGCAGCGTCAATACTGGAGCGACGTCTGTGGAGCCAATCTCAGTGCATGATTTTGTGACCCGCGGCAATGCCGTGCACGACTCCCGCCAAAAGCTATCCCAGAGTCAGATGAGCGGTGACTCGCGGCCGTCTTCCCGGCAGGCCAGTCATGATCATGCACGAGAGTATGGAAGGCGGTCGAGCGTTGAGCGTTACCAGCAGCGGCAACGACCAAGCATATCGACGGGCGAGGCGCCCTCCATACCGCCTGTCGAACCACAACTTTCGCGATCACTGATGGAGCACTCTCAGCGGAAGCGCGAAATCCACGACTCCGGCTACGCGGAAGGGGATGGGCTGTCGAGACCACGCGTGCCTCTCGAGACCGCCAGGCCCGAAGTCAATCAACCTCATCGCGTACCGAGCTTGAGCAGAGCCCAGTACCGGTATGCCGCCCCGAAGATCCATACCGACGCCTCTGAAGACCAGGAGAACATGCCCCCGCCCACATTCAGACGAAATAAGGAGCAGGAGTTCAAGGTCCTCGGCGTGCGCTCCATGACCATCCTCTCGGACGACGAGAAGCCCGCGTCACGCAACATGCCTGTGGAGGAGACACCAGTCCCCCTGCAACCCCGCCAGCAAGAACGCCGAGCGCTTGGAGCCATCAGCAACAACACGCCGCACCGCCCGGCCCCGCCCGCCCCCCCGCCGAAGATGTCCGTCCTGAACACCGCGACGGCCACCGCGGGCGCCTCCGTCACCAAGGCCAAGAAGAAGCGCGCGCACATCGTGGTCAACGGTAAGATCTTCACGCAGATGGGCAAGATCGGCAAGGGCGGCAGCAGCGACGTCTACTGCGTCATGGCCGAGAACTACAAGACGTTCGCGCTCAAGCGCGTCAAGCTCTCCGACTGCGACGAGAGCGCCGTGCGCGGGTACAAGGGCGAGATCGACCTGCTCAAGAAGCTCACCGAGGTGGACCGCGTGGTGCGGCTGTTCGACTGGGAGCTGAACGAGGAGAAGCAGGAGCTCTGCGTGCTGATGGAGAAGGGCGACACGGACCTCAACCGCCTGCTCACCCTCCGCCTCAGCGCAGTGGATGCCCGCTTCGACGGCGCCTTCACTCGCTTCCAGTGGCGCGAGATGCTGGATTGCGTGCAGGCGGTCCACGAGCACGACATCGTGCACTCCGATCTGAAGCCCGCCAACTTCCTGCTCGTGCAGGGCCGGCTGAAACTCATCGACTTCGGCATCGCGAATGCAATCGAGACGGACCACACCGTCAACGTGCACCGCGACTCCCACGTCGGCACGCCCAACTACATGTCCCCGGAATCCATCACGGACACCAACGCGCCGGGCCCCGGCGCGTCCCGCGACGCGGCGGGGCGGCCGCTGAAGAAGGATATGCGGATTGGGAAGGCGAGCGATGTGTGGAGTCTGGGGTGCATCCTGTACCAGATGGCGTACGGCCGGCCGCCGTTCGCGCACATCTCCAACCAGATCACGCGGATCATGGCCATCACCAACCCGAGACACACCATCGAGTTCCCGGAACATGGTGTCGGTGGGTCGGCTATCCCCCCCGCGCTGCGTGGGCTGCTGCGGCGGTGTCTGGACCGCGATCCCGAGAGGCGGCCGACGGTGGGCGAGCTGCTGGGCGAGGAGGAGGCGTACATGAACGAGGGGGGCCCGGGCGCGGTGGTCATGACAGAGGGCCTGCTGGCGCAGATTATCGGGCGCGTGGTGGAGCGGTGTGGGCAGGCGGGGGAGCCATTGCCGGGGGAGGGGGAGTGGAGGGTCTGGGCTGGGGGGTTCATGGGGAAGGTGCGGGAGATGCAGGCGGGTGGGTGATGGAGGGTGGGATGGTCTTGGATCGGCTTTTGGGTTTTGTGCGCTCTTTGCGTTTCGTGCGTGGGGATTGGCAGCCTGCCCTTGCAGCGCCTGTGTTGGATAGCGAAGGCGCTTGGGGGACGTGTACGGCAGATTGCCGAAGGGTTGGACGGTCTGCGCGGATGTTTGCAGTCTTTCAAGAGTATTATGACAAAAGTAGGTGCCTGTGGGCCCGGCACGCCAGCTCTCGCGAAGTTGTGTGGCGCATGTACGTTGAAGAACCTGTCCGCGTCCCTCGACATCCTGCATCGTGTCGCTCCCCCGGAGAAGCCTACAGAACCACGACCCACGACGAGCGCCTCCGGTGTCCGTCAGTCATCATGCAGCAACAGTCAAGCAGTGAAGATTCACTTGTTCCAGCAATGGCAATACGGTCCGCAACGGCGCAAGCGCTCCGTGCAAGGGTCACGCAGTGACTGCGAGGTGATCAGGCCTTCCTCTCGAATGGATGACAAGCTCCGTCCTCCCTGGCAGTCCCCCAAGCTGGATCCGCGGTGCCGCGCCCCGAGCTTACTCTAGACACCGCCGGCGCAATCCGGACTACTCTCGACCGTCCTCGTCACCAAGGTAGTGCCCGGGCCTCCCCGCGCGCGGCGCCGGCGAGTAGCGGACATCCACCGTCTTCCGGATGATCACGCGCGTGCTGTCATCGCTGCCCACGCTGCGCTGGTCCGCCTGGGGACTCACAACCGAGCTCTCGAAGCCCACGATATCGCCGCGGATCTGGCCTCCCTAGAAACGAGGAAGCCGCTCAGTCAGCCCACACCTCCGCCTGACTCTTCGCAAGGCCCGCTCCCAGAGGGTGAACCTCCGCGCGCACGACTCACCTGTGCATCGTGCCGCTGCGCCATCGACCCGCGCTTCGTCTTCAGCGACTGCAGCCCATAGCTCGCGCCTACGTGCCGCGACGCCGACGAGGACTCCTGCTGCGTCTGCCGGACTAGGTCGCCACGCGCGTCGAAGGCGCCCAGGCCCGTGTTGAGCTCGGCGAGGAAGGGGATGAGGGTGGGCAGGGTGGCGGCCGCGAGGCTGTAAGCCAGCTCCGCCTGCGTCCAGGCTACGGGAACGACGCGGGCGAAGAGGGGCTCGGGGGCGTGGCGGAAGTGGGCGAGGGCGAGGAGGCGGAGGGCGGCGAAGAGGATGACGCTGGGTTTGGGTGGGTTGTTGGGGTTAGTCGAGGCGGTTTCGTGGTCAGGGTGCGAGGGGAGTGCCTTACGGGAGTCGGAGGCCGAACATGACGGTCGCGGTCAGCTTGTTGCGCGCTTTCCGCTGCAGCGCGGCGAGCATGCGGAGGATGACAGCGAAGATGTGCAGCTCGAGCGCGGCATCGATGCAGAAGACGACGATCCATCGGGTGTACTGCATGGGAGGCGCATCAGTCTGCCTTACCGCTAGCCGCGCTGCCGCACGCAGCTTACGAGAGAGTCGCACTGGGCCGCGAGCTGGGTCCACGGGCGGCTGCCGCATCCAACCAGAATCATCACCGGGCACGCGATGGCCGCGAGACTGCACGCGACCAGGCCGGCCTTGGTCAGAAGGACATGCCATCGTTCCGGGCTCAGGCGCAGCTCCAGGAAGAGCACGGAGATCTTCGACAGGAACAGCGCGGCGAGGAAGAAGGCATCGCCGGCGTAGAGGAGCCGGTCGCACGGCGCATGCTCGGTCGCCGCCCCCAGCAGCGTCGTCGTCTGTCCCAGCCCACGGTCCGCGGCGGCGATGACGAGGATGCACTGGATCGCCGCGACGCCGGACGCGGCGAAGAGGGCGAGGTCGTCGGGGAACAGGGTGGCGCGGACAGGGTTGCGGACCCAGAGGCGGATGCCGGCGAACAGGAGGATGAAGAGGAGGGCGATGCCGCTGGCGACGACGGCCCAGCCGCTGCGGTCGTCCGGGGAGAGGGGGTGCGCGGCCGGGGAGTGGCCCGCGGGGACGGCCGATGCCATGCGAGCAGTCGCCGGAAGGGTTGGGTCGCAGAGGATGGTGTCGGAGGGTGTGCGACAAGCAAAGGCATGGCGATTGCCATCCCCTACTCGCAACGTCAATGGTTCCCCCTCCGCCCAGAGCCTCGCCGTCGCCGTGCCCACGACGTGCTACGGAGGCTTCATCGGCGATCGAACCCCGGAGAGATTCGGGACGTGGGGTGATTGGCGTGTGCCGTCCCCCCCTGCTCCGAGCGGCGTTGCGGTGCATGGGAAGCAGGTCCCCGGCGCGAGCGCACGCCGCATCTGTGCATCCCGCCGAAGGCTGTGTGTCGCGGCGGCGTGGGCTGATTTGCTCGCGGGCGCCGCGTCCATGCTCGAGATTGGCGATTGCTGCAGGCGGGCGGCGGGTCGCGGGCATCGTGGCACTTTTCCACAGTCATCATCGTTAGTCCCATATATATCGCTGAGGCAGGCCACGCCCGCACGCCCTCCTGCCACGAGTCTCCGTGCGCGGGGCCTGATGCGCCCGGTGGATGGATGGATGGGTGGGTGGATGGATGGATGGAATCGCCACGACTGGTGTC
>JAWDJV010000147.1:0-33873 GCA_033119285.1 Teratosphaeriaceae sp. CCFEE 6253 | reverse complement strand
CCACCCCTTGGCAGCCTCACGTGCCATGTGGACATTCCATCGACCGAACGGATCGGCGGAGTGAAAAAGTTTCATCCCTCCGTTCGCACTGCCTCCTGCTCTGGATCACACCCCGCGGACGTCCGCGTGCCTTGGTGCGGGCGCCAGCGTCATGCATTTGGTACTGCCGTTGAAAGTCAATCCAAGATTGTATGAGTGGGAAACCCAGCCGGCTCACGACATACGTTGGTACCATACGGGGGGCACGAAGGCGCCGCTGCCAACTCGTGAAGACAGCAGCGTTGCCAGCACAGCTTAGTATTCGACCTGAGGCCTCGCAACGCACTCATCCAACGAGCGTCACCGCAGAGCATCCTCACTGAACACCGAGGATGTCGAAACCCAAGCGAGTCCTCATCGCAGGAGCCGGCATAGCAGGACCTTCACTGGCGCTCCTCCTCGCTCGCAATGGCCATAGCGTTAGCGTCGTCGAACGAGCACCCCAATTACGGACCACTGGCCAACAGATCGACGTCGCTGGCAACGGCGTCAAGGTCACGAAAGCCATGGGAGTGTGCGACGATCTGCTCGCCTGTACCGTCGGCGACGAAGGCATCAAGTTCGTAGACGCCGCCGATCGCAGCTGGGCCGCGTTTCCCGTGGACAAGGAGAGCAGTGCCTCGGCCTTTGTGAAGGAGATTGAGATCTTACGCGGTGATATGGCCGAGGTGCTGTATCAAGCTACCGCGGACCGGACGGATTACATCTTCGACAACATCATCACGGCGCTGGAGGAGCGGGAGGAACATGTCACGGCCAGCTTCTCTAATATGCCTGAGCGGGACTTTGACATCGTGGTAGCTGCCGATGGTCTGTACAGCAAGACCCGCGATATCGCCTTTGGCAAGTCCGCCACCGAGATCCGGAGTCTCAAGCAGTGCCTCGCTTTGATGTCCATCCCTTGGGTGGAATCGGACGGCACGTGGTCCCAATGGTACAGCGCTCCAGGCGGGCGTTGTGTCACGCTTCGCCCGCAGGCCAAGAGGAAGACGACGGGAGCTTATCTCGCGGTCATGACGTCGGAGAGTGGCAGCATCGCGCGCTTGGGCATCGACGAGCAGAAGGCGGAGTTCACCCGTCTGTTCCAGGACGCTGGGTGGGAGGCGCCGAGAGTGCTGCGCGAGATGCAGGACAACGACACGATGTACGTCCAGGAGACCGCGCAGGTGTACACGAAGTCATGGGTGAAAGGCCGGGTCGCACTGCTGGGCGATGCGGGTTACTGCCCCAGCGGAGTGAGCGGGCAAGGCACGACGCTGGCGTTTGTGGGCGCGTGGATTCTGGCCGGCTGCATATGTACGCACGACGATGTCTCGGAGGCGCTCCGGCGGTACGAGGAGCAGATGCGACCGTTCGCTCAGCGGGCGCAAAAGCTGATACCAGGCGTCCCGGGGATTGCCAACCCACAGACGGCCTGGGGCATCAGTTTCTTCTATACCGTGTTGTGGGTGGGCAACTTCGTGATCCAGTCCGGCATCTTTGCGCTGCTGGGTCGCGTCCTTGGACCATTGGCCGGCTTGGTGAGCAGCAAGGAGCTTGAGCTGCCGGAATATCCGGCAATGTCGACTAGGACCCAAGGAACGTAGTATGGTGCAGGCAGTCGTGACGGACTTGACTCTGGTCGTCGGTCACAGGTGCGTCTTCGGACGGTGCGGCGGTGGCGCACGTCGTTAGTACGATGCGTGACCTCGATCACGAGCGCAGGGCAGTGAAGGTAGTGGCGAGCAAAGATGATCATGCCGCCCAGGTTCGCGCCTTAGAACCTCATGCTGCAAGTGCAAACATAACGTTAAGATCGACTACGGTCACTGGCCACTAGCAGAATCTGCAAGCAGTCTCATCGAATGGTGTTTGGGGCAACCCGAGCTCGAATTGCATGGCTCGTCGAAGGTATCACGGTACTGCGCGGGAGAGCGGCGCAGGCGGCTGGATGAATTTACCAGGAAATTGGAAGGGTCTTCCGAGACGTCGAGAGAATACAATGAGTCCAGGTCTCGCCCAGGCACAGCGACCCCCTTGACGCCTGGAGAGGACGTCGCTTTCAGGTCCTTAGCAAGACTCGAGCACCGGCTTGCGTCGGCCAACAGCTACCGTGCGCAGCTCCCTGCTTGTCAGTGGGCTACAGAGTGGTATCGGTGTGTTCATAGCACCTTGGCTGTCGTTCAGGCGGTAGCGGAGATGGCACGCATCGGCTGCAACGAGGTAAGCGAAGTGATTGTGACCACCAAATAATGTGCATTTCGGCCCGACAACACGAGCCTTGCTACCCATGGTCCAACTGCGTCTGTAGCTTCTGCCCACGGAGTGTATGCTTGGGAGCGTTCATCAGATACCGTCGTAGGCAAATGTCACATCAAAAACCACCACCGACCGCCACCGCTGAAGGGGCTAAGCCGATGGCTGTGTCTCAGTGCTTGACTCTATGTTGCTTTTCATCATCACCTGAACGCTCCCAAGCCCACTGTGCGCGAGCGTGCTCGCGTGCGGAGTCCGGCTGCTTTGACACAGCATAGGCGTGAGCGTGTCGCCCACCCTTCGGACCCAAAAGTGTGTTGGTGAACTCCTCGCATCAAGAATAAGCCCCATCGAGTTACCCTTCCAACTCTCGCCCATCCCGCGCGTCACGAGGGATTGCGCGGGGCGGGTGGGAGGTGAGCAGGGCAATCGCATATCTATCGACCGCGACGAAGGACTCTCACCCATACCATGAGCCTAACTGGTCTCCTTACGTATCAGCCGCCTCACCTCCTCCCACTCGTCCGCTCCACCGCAGCAGAGACCAGCGAGGCAGGGGAGCGCAGACTCGTATCCTCGTCTCCCTTGCGGGCAGCTAGGCCGGTCGCCCCTGCCCGCCGGCCCGAGTGGAGGAGCCTCCGGGTGGGAGTGCAAGTGGTGAAGGCGGGTGCGAGGAGGGATGGTGGTGGAGGGCGAGATGAGCCGCTTGGTTGCTTCTGTGGCGGCGCGTTTCCGCGTTCCTGCGTGAGCAGGCTGTCCGGGGACTTTCTCCCAGAGCTTTGTGTGGCTGACGGCCGGAGGCGGTCTGTGTGTAAGCTCTGATTGCGATTCTTTGGGCGAAGAGTTACGAAAAGGAAGAGAGAGACTCGGACGGGGTTTTGAGCGAAATTGCTTAGCGTCGGCTGGGCCCGGCGGGAGAAGGCCGGCTGAGATTCGCGCTTTGGCGCGTCGTTCAGAGGCAGACGTCAGGCGCAAGAAGAGAAGCCGCTTCACTACAAGAGAAAGCGCCGGCCATTCACTCACTCGCCCACTCACTCGAGCAGCCCCACCCGCTTTCACACCAGCGGGGCACGTCTATGTAAGCAACCTCATCTCCTCCCCCACGCACGCTCGAGACATCATCGTCGGCACCACCCCCACCATGTCCTTCTTCTACGGCAGCAGCGGCAAGCGGCCTAACGCGACGCAGCAGCAGCAGCAGCAGCAGCGACCGCTCTCGGGACTCCCCATCGGGCCTCGACCCGGCGGCAACATGTCGGGCGTCTTCGGCTCGGCAGCCTCGGCCGCCAACGCCAACTCGTCGCAGGGCGAGCTCAGCAAAGATGTGCCCATCGCGATCGGGCCCGACGACAGCGTCTCCAACCTCGCCTTCAGCCCGGCATCCGACCATCTCGCCGTATCCAGTTGGGACAGCAAAGTGCGCATCTACTCCATTGATCAGAATGGGCAGAGCTCGCCCGCCGCCATGCTCGAACATCAGGGACCCGCACTGGACTGTTGCTGGTCAAAGGTGGGCATCAAGTAGAACACGGTCGATCACTGGATCAATGCTGACATCTTCCAGGACGGCACCAAGCTCTTCTCCGTTGGCGCCGACAAGGCCGGCCGCATGCTCGACCTCGCCGCCGGCCACACCACCTCAGCCCAAGCGCAACAAGTCGCCGTCCACGACCAGCCCATCCGCTCCTGCGCCATCGCTAACATCGGCGGCAACGATATGCTCGTGACGGGCGGCTGGGACAAGATGGTGAAGTACTGGGACATGCGGAGCGACAAGCCCGCCGGCACCCTCGAGTGCAAGGAGCGCGTCTACACCATGGACGTCAAGAACAACATGCTCGTCGTCGGCACCGCCGACCGCTGGATCCACGTCGTCAGCCTCAACAACCCGGGCACCAGCTACAAGGTCATCCAGTCCCCCCTCAAATGGCAGACCCGCGTCTGCACCATCTTCTCCCCCGAGGCAAACGGGTACGCCATCGGCTCCATCGAAGGCCGCTGCGCGATCCAGTATGTCGAGGACAAGGACCAATCGAACAACTTCTCCTTCAAATGCCACCGCTCCACGGCGCCCACGGACCGCAACGTCAGCAACGTCTACGCCGTCAATGCCATCTCCTTCCACCCCGTCCACGGCACCTTCAGCACGGCCGGCGCGGACGGTACGTTCCACTTTTGGGACAAGGACGCGAAGCACCGGTTGAAGGGATACCCGGAGGTGGGCGGGACGATCGCGGCGACGGACTTCGATCGGAGCGGGAATATCTTCGCATATGCAGTGAGCTATGATTGGAGTAAGGGGTATCAGCACAACTCGGCACAGCATGCGAACAAGATCATGCTGCATCCGGTGCTGGGGGAGGAGTGCAAGCCGAGGCCGAAGACGACGAAGAGGTGAATGACGGAGTGAAAGCGCTGGGACGGGTCGAGTGGTGGAGAGCTTACGCAGTTCCGAGCATGCGATGTGGGAGGAGGATCGATTCTGCACGCTATTCCGGTAGCAAGAGAGGGGTGGTAACAGACGACTGCTTTGAAGCGAGGCGTACGGCGTGTTGATGAAAACGAGAGGCCGTCGCGCCTTGGAGGCTTGGACAGTCGGCGCATTTGGGAAGGATGGCCACAAGGCTGCCGGCGCCATAGCGAAACCAGCATCGAAAGTTGCTATTTACGGGTTCTCTGCCGACATCGATGCCGTACTGAGACTCTTAGTCGCTAGCGAACGGGCCCTTTGCCATCATCACAATGCTGGTTCGGAGACACGACTATGGAAGCGACTCGATTCTCTACACCTTCCCTCGCACCTGGCATTCCCCAAGCATGACCCTGCCGGCAACCCTGTGAACACCAGAACGCGCTGAAGCCTTGTCACTGTGCTCCGGCCAGTGTATACTTTGCTGAGTCGTGCAGGCTTGTGCGAAAGTAGGCCAACGGCCCGAGGCGAGAGCACAAAGCTGAGCCGTCGGCGGTTTTGATAGACGTGTGCTGGGAGGAGTGCGGGCGAAGGTCGACAGGGCACAACGCTGAGGCGGGGATGTGGGGCGAAGCTGGTGCCTGGGCATCGGCCATTGGCGAGCGCCGTATCACTCCACCTGCCGGGGTCTCTATTTGTACACTTGAAGGCCAAGTACAGACCCAGGCAGCACGTCGCACTCACTGCAAGTCTAAGCTATACGATCACCAAACATGTGCTCCAAGGAAGGACTGCCCTCCCGAATCGGACAGTGGAGGCGGTGACCTGTGGCGGACGACGGGATCAAGGATACGGCTCTCGCATTGCGATCGCGGGAATCAAGGAGAACGATGTGGTTCATTTAAGGATATGTGAATGCCATTCAACCGCGATCGAACGTCAAACCTGATTGGCGGCCCCATGCGTGACTTCCGCATCGGTTTACGGCGCGGGAGCGAGCGGGCAGTCCCGCCCGTGCACGACTCATGCTTGACATACGATCCTGCGGCGGAGCCAACGGGCCCTGGAGACTTGATTCGACCAACTCAACTTACTGGACGATCTCTGACATGGTCCGATCACCGACGGCATCCACGACCCCGACGTGACTGGTCGTCCAAGCTGCGCTGACGGCTGATACCTCCCTACGGACAGTACACTACCTTGTAATCGCTCTTCCCTTGGTAGCAGACCGTGTCCGGGGCAACGTCGCCGACATCAGACTGGTCCGGATTTAGCCACCCCTGGTTTCCGGAACATTCCCACGGAAAGCAGACTTTCTGCGCGCAGGAGCCACTGCCGTGGCCGTTGTCGATGGGCCAGACGCCCATCCCGATGTCCGGATCGCTCCCGCTCATCAGACTGAGATCATACGCCGTCCCCTCGACAGACTGGTAGGTGCTGTACCCGAACTCGAACAGCGCTTGGGGCCGCCACTGGCCGTCGGTGCCCCACTCGGCGTGGCCGGAGAGGCGCATGCCGACGCCCTTGTAGGGGGCGGCGAGCGTGACGCTCTGGCCCGGCCAGAGGTTGTGGCGCGCGGTGTGCCGCACCATCTTAAAGTTGGCGGTGACGGAGTAGATGGCGACCTCCTTGACGAATTTGCAGTTGTTCCACACGTGGATGTTGAAGGTGTCAGCGGTGCCGGCGGCGAGGGTATTGTTGGTGTAGGAGAGCGGGGTGGCGGAAGTGGTGCTGGCTGCCAGAGCCAGAAGGGCGGGGAGGGTGGAGGCGGAGATGCGCATGGTTGAGTATGGGGGTTTGTTTCGTTGGTGATGACTGTGATTGATGATTAGAGAAAGGGGAAGGTTGAACGTACCTGACGTTGTGTGGTGATGTTGTATATGTTTCGGAAGGGAAATGCGACGCGACTCTCGAGCAGCAATACCTGAGACCACCGGCCAATGCTAGACAATGAGTCCATTGGGATGAGCTCACCGTCTCACCTTTGTCATCCAACAAAGCCCCAGATGTTCCAAACAATGGGAGATGGTACACCCAACAAGGCAGCCGGCGCTACTCCGTACGCATGAACAAAGAGGTGACTTACCCCGAGCGACCTTGGCCACCCAATAAGGAAGCTATCCTGTTACGCGGAGGTGATGAGCACGGCGTGGCGCTGAGTGCGTGGATTCAAGTTGGAGGAGTCCAAATGATCTTGTTGGTCGTGGCAGTATATGTTCCCGGTAATCGATCAAATATCCACGTCCTGAAAACGTGCTCGCCAGGCAGTGGTATTTCGAGAAGTATCGTCGGTATCTTGCGAATCTGGAAAGCCTTGCGGCAGCAGGTACGCTCAATCGCTCAGCGCTACCCGCGATCCCTCCCATAAGCATAGCTGTCGGTCCCCAATGTCCAAGCGGCCTTCTGCCAGCCCGCGGTGGAATACGGGTTTTCGTCTCCGAGGATCGGCGAGACCAGCCACTTCCGATCACCACGTTCTTCAATTTGCAGCGACCCGCGATGTGGTGATCGGCGTTTGACGACCGTGCTGCAGATGGGCCCAGGCGATTGTGGAAAGCAGCTCTTGAGAGCTGAGATTCCGTCTGCGCGCTGACGTCTGCTGACGACGGCGAAGAGTGGTAGACTGTGTGATTGAGGGGCCAATAAGCGGCCGTGCGTGATGGCGATGTGCTCGGACGGCGCTGGGGTGGTCGGACGGTACAGGCCGGTCCGGTCTCGATGCTCTTGCCAGCTTCTCGCACCTGCGGAATATGCGCCGGTTCTCGTCCGTGCAAGCCGTCTCCCAAAGCTTTACAGCGTCTTCATAATGAAACCCAAATCTCACCAGAGGGAAAGAAACGCCACCCAACACCATGCAGGAACCACATCTACCCGCGCCCAGACTCGTTCATACAAATCATCCTCAATAAGGCAGACTATAGCCATAACCCTTCAGACGCCCACACGCCTCCATCTTCATCCGTCTCGCCCTTTCCAACTTCTCGTAGTCCGTGAAAAAGAAGCCCTGCGCCTCCTGCGCTAATCTCTGCCGTTGCCCTTGCTCCCACTCGCACTCCGCGGACAGCTGACCGATGAACTTCCCCTCCGCGGCTTTGTCCAGATCCCGCCATTTCCGCGTCGTGTAGCCTTCGACTTCGGTGGGGTTGACCCAATACGGGATCTTGAGGCCGGCGGAGGTGTGGAGGTGGGTGTGAGGGGGCACGGCAGCGTCGAATCGCATCCCGGGGCCGGAGGGCGTGGAGGAGGAGAAGATTGAAGAGAGGAGCGGGAGGAGAAATAGTAGGAGTAAGGGGAGGAGGGATTGCAGGGCGGAGCCAAGGGAGGCGGGCTCGGCGTTGGCGTGGTTGTGCGGGCGTTGGCGCGGGCGAGCGCCGCCGAACTGGTGGATGCGGATGCCCGGGCCGCCGCCGCCGACGTTGAAGGCGAAGCCGGGTTGGCCGAAGAGGCCGCCGCCTGACACACCACCTCGTCAGCCAGATACTCGTGTCTCGTGTGTGTTAGGCGCATGACTTACCGAACGGCCCGCCCCCGCCGCCGCCAAAGAACTGCCGGAACAGCTCCTCGGGACTGATCTCCTCCTCGAACATCGGGCCCTGCCGCCCACCGCCTTGCCGCGGACTCGCGAACCCACTAAAGGGGCTCGCGCCGCTGCTCTGCCCACCTCCGCCCCCGCTCCCGAACCTGCTCTCGGGATCCCCGCCATAGCGATCGAACTTCGTCTTCTTCTCCGCATCGCTCAGCACCTGGAAGGCGCGACTGACCATCTTGAAGGCCTCATCGGCGCCGGTGTAGCCGTTCTTGTCCGGGTGGGTGAGAAGGGAGAGCTTGCGGTAGGCCTTCTTGATGTCGGCGTCGCTGCACGAGGCGCGCACGGGCTCGAGGCCGAGGATATCGTAGAAGGCGGTCGGGGAGCAGCGCTTGACGCGGATGACGGCCGCTTTCTGGTCGACGGTGAAGGGCCGGGTGGAGGAGCCGTCGTGATGCGCGTGCCCGTTGGCCTTCTTCTCCGCCATGACGGAGGTGAGGATGCGCGGAAGGCGCGGGGGGGGGCGGTGGGTGGGGCCGGATCAGATCAGGCGGCGGTGAGAGGCGACGAGGGGCGGCGCGTATGTACAGACGTCTCGTTCGCCCGGCGACGCAATGTTTGCTGGGCGGACGAGTTTTATCGCACAGGATCTCGCGTTTCGAGTGTAGACAGATCTCCAGAAGCGGAAAGAGGCGAGTCCCGCACTGCGTCATGCCTGTGATATGGACTTTCACTTTCCAATGCGCGCGGGCGTCGCGTGATCTCCCTCCTCACCAGGGCCTACTGCGCCCCAAACATATCAATCGCAACACCGATGACGCACTAGCAGTGGATCATCGAGCATCACCAACACCGCCCCCATCACCGCCCCGACACTGCCAAGATGCCGATGCCCGACACCGGTTCGCCGGCCGCCAACAAGGCCGAGGAAGGTCTCATGCATTATGCCTACGCATGGGGAGGTACACACCCCGCCAACCTTCCAACACCACCCCCCCGCTAATGATGAGGCAGCAAACCCGGTCCCCGCGGCGCTGACCGCCACCCTCATCACCGCCCAGCACATCCGCCCCCTGCAGACGCTTCCCATGCTCTTCCCCCCCGTCTTCCTCTTCTCCTCCTACCTCAACGTCAACGGCTATAAAACCGATTCCGCCGGCCTGACCGCCGCCTGGAGCGCCGTCTACTTCCTGCTGGCACGGAGGAGGAAGCAGGCGTTCGGGAGCAAGTTTGGCGCGAGGGGTTTGGTGAGGGGCGGGACGCTAGGATTGTGCGCGGTCAATGTCGTGAGTGGTGGGTTGGCTTATGCTTTCGGGGAGAAGGCGGCTGTGTAGGAGGGGAGGACGCGGGAAGTAGACGGGGTGTATGATATGGTGAGGGATTCTGAGGCTGTACAAATCTTCCTGGATGTTGGCCTTGAGTCGCACTGGCTACTGGAGGAAGCGTGCTTCACATTCCCGCTGGACCTGCTCCTCACGCCCACCAAACCTTAGAAAATGTGCCAAGACAGCTGCGTCTAGATTTGCGAGGTGATACGAGGAGGGAACATCGGCCGGCCGAGTGAAACCTTCGAGAGGTGCCGATCAAGGCCACGTCATGGTCGTCATTCATGAGGATGACACGAATATTGCTGATGGTTGCTGACTATCTATGAGCAGCTAGTACTTTACCAAGACGACTTCACGACAAGCTCGATTCCGGCGTTCTACGCTCTCGCGCGTGTGCTCCATGGAGACGAACCTCACTTTTCTGATGCCGTCGACGATCGCCACATCACCTATGAACCGCTCGATCTCGACCTCGACCTCGGCCTGGCGCACAGCGGCGTTCTCTCCCAGCCCGCTCAATCGCCTCACACAGATCCGCCATTGCGCCCACTCCAACATTATCGCCCCCCTCCACGACCCTCTCCCGTTCCGCCACCAATTCCTCCCACTCCGCCGCTGCACAACTTATCCAGCCCTCCGTTGGTCCCGCGGGAATGCAGAGATCCATGGCGCCACCGGAGACGCAGTGCTGGCCGCCGTCGTCCCATGCGCGGGGGACCTGGTGGCTAGATCCTGGCGGTAGTTTGACGGAGAAGCTGGGGTCGAGGTCGCCGGTGGCGATGAGGGGCTCGTTGTCGTCGTGGCAGTGCCAGCATTGGGGTGTTGGGAGAGTGGGGTCGGCGGTCGTAGATGGAGACGGTAGAGGGCTGCTTGTGCTGCGCTCCACCGAAGAGGGATGGGTGCGCGAGAGGATGGGCGTGTCGGGAGGCATATCGTCCGTGGCGCGAAGAGCGCGGAGGCGGGGGTCGATGGCAGGTTCCATTGTCGCGAGAGAGGTCGTTGTGGAGAGCCTTGTGGGATGTTGATGTACCGGGGCTTGCACTGATCTCGTTACTGGATTTGACGTGGGAGGAAGCGGGTCAAAGGCTCGGAGCTGATCGCTTCTGCAGGCGTCGGAGGGGTGAGCCGGTGATTTGGAGCGGAGGGAAGTAGGATCCTGGCTGGGATACGAGAAGGAGGTAGTGCTGCGGGCCTAGACTGCAGTGACCATTTCATCCTGCTCCCGCCGGCGGCTATGGCGACGACTGGAGGAAGGCCGTGGTCACCGGCATCGCCCGGACTCACGCGCTCTGCTGGACCCGCAAATATGTCCCACGAGGTCAATCGAACAAACACGGCTGCTCCTTCCTGAGCTGAGCGAAGTACTTGGCTCGCTTCGCTCCGCACTCTACATGAAGGCGCCGCTCGCGGTCCAGCGTATCGCCTGCTGCCTCGACCGCAGACACTTGCCTGGGGCCCGCCTGCTCGGACACACCGCTCGATGCACTCGGAACACCTTTGAGCAGCCTATCGCGCTTGCGCTGCTCAGCCGCTACGCCCTTCCGACAGCACTCCCCAGAGCAGCAGAAGTCCACATTACCCGCGCAACGCTCGCGTGGGTTGCGCTGCTCCGAGTGGTGCACGCTGGTAGAGAGATCGAGGCTGGCGGCCCCCTTTTCGCATGGCTGCTGCGCGAGCTCGGGGCCTAGTGATAAAGCGGCGCGTGGTGTGGCTTGGATCGAATCGACACAGAACAGCCATCGGGGCGGGCTGCGGTGCATGCAGTAGCAGAGCTTGCTCGTGAGGATGCACATTTTGGAGGTGTGTGCCTGTATGGGGGATTCCGCGAAGTGCCGTAGGCAGTCTTGGATCGTTCTGGGGCTTGGTCGTGTACTGGCAGCTGGCAAGCACTCCCCGAACAATGCTGTCTCTTAAAGGTTTCCTTCGATGACTCGCTCCCAAGACGTTGGGATGTTCCCGTGTTGACCTTGCCGGGTGGAGGGTAGGGCGGTGTACATGCAGCGGTGAGACTTCTCAACCAACAGATGTCACAATTGATGGACGTACTTACAGGCCATTCATCAATGGCCACACGTCAAAGCGGCTGGTGATGCACAGTCACGGTAATCACACCATACCTACGTCGTCGCCACTGCCCTGACCCGGCTTACGAGCACGTCAGCCTCGACTCTGGCATACGAGTCAGCTTTGGCCGCGTATTGTAGTAATTCCTCGGGCGTTCATCCAGGCGGCACCGCGAGCCCGCTCTAACCTTCGAACAACGGCACGTCCCAAGCCTTGCCAAAGTTCACTGACCTCCCCTTACCCTCCGGGGGTGCAATACCATCCAAGGTCGTCATGTCCTCGTCCGATAATTTACGGATAGCGAGATTTGACTTGATCCTCGCAGGCGTCGCACTCTTGCCCAACGGCACCGTCCCTCTCTGCACCGCCCAGCTCTGCAGGAGCTGCCCAATGTCCATCCCGGTCCGCTTCGCCACTT
The DNA here is from genome assembly GCA_033119285.1 of Teratosphaeriaceae sp. CCFEE 6253. Taxonomy (NCBI): domain Eukaryota; kingdom Fungi; phylum Ascomycota; class Dothideomycetes; order Mycosphaerellales; family Teratosphaeriaceae; species Teratosphaeriaceae sp. CCFEE 6253. The sequence continues at coordinate 21,850 of JAWDJV010000147.1, read as the reverse complement.
CATTAACGGTGGGATCCTTCAGTAGCGTGGCGCCGTCCCCCTGCTGTCCCGCAAAGGGTGAGTAGCAAGTAATGACGATCCCATGCTTCTTGCCAAACGCCACAAGCTCCGTCTGAGGCAGCCAAGGGTGGACTTCGATCTGGTTGCATGCGATGGGCACGTCATCCTCGTGAGGCAGGAGCCCCTCGATATCACTGATGGAGAAGTTGCTGAGTCCGACGGCCCTCGCCTTGCCATTGCGAGCGCATTCTTGCATCGCCTTCCAAGTAGGAACGAAGCTGCCCTCCTTGCCCTTCCGCTTGGCGAGATTGGCGGAGCTGTGTGACCAATCGATGTCTGGCTTGCCATCCTCTAGATACACGATCGCCTTGTCCTCGGCGGTGGAGCCATGGCCGGAGTGTGCCTTATCCAGAGCTTCGCGGGAAGCGGGATTCCAGACGACGGGCCAACGGGCGAGGTAGAGGTCCACGTAGTCGAGCTGCATGTTCTTGAGCATCTTGTCGAGGCATAGTTCAACGTCGTCCGGATGACCGAAGTGCGGCCAGAACTGAGCGGCGTCAGCTTGCATTCGAGGATCTCATGGTCCACGTCAGAGCCGCACTTTCGTCGTGACGAAGATCTCTTCACGAGGCACGCCAGACTCCCTGATCGCTTCGCCAACGGGCTCATCGACTCCATACATCCACGCGCAGTCGAGATGACGATAGCCTGCCTTCAACGCGGTGACGACGGCATCTTTAGCCCAGCTGTTCTCGCCAGAAGCCCATGTGCCGTAGCCGACCGAGGGTATCTGTATGGCCTTGTTGCCGGCCGCACGGAGGGGAAAGGACTTTGGCAGCGACATCGTTGGCTCGAGATGAGATGAATGACCTCGAGACGGTATAAGAGCGTGATGTTAGACGGGACACGGGTAAAAGGTTGGAGATACCCGACACATGCACGTCATCGTTGGGGACCACCACTAATCGTTTGAGGAAAGCACGCAGCTTGGCATCATGGATCAAATCGTCTGGCTCGCTCACGTCAGGAGCCGGGAGCGATGGAGAGGGAGCGTTCAAGATACGAGTGGCACAGGAGACAGCAAGTGGTAGTATACTAGGATTTGCGCTCAAACTGCGGCTCCGCAAGCTGAACAAGCTGTTCGAGGTTACTGGTCCACGCATCGCTGAAGACCTTCTCGGAGAATCGCCAGCTGCTCTCGCGAGCTCGTTGGCGCATAGCGAATGCATCTCCGCCAGAGAGTGCGAGCGCTTTGGCAAACCCGTCGGCGAATTGCTCAGGTGTGGTCGCGTGGAAGCCTGTAGTTCCAGTCAGCATTCAAGTCTCGACCGCAGTAGTGTGAACTACGCACCAGTCGGCTTCCCATCGATATCAACTACAATATCGGCCTTCGGCCCGCCCGAGTCGTTCACGACCGAGATCAGGCCCGCAGCCTGGTACTCCACGACCCCAATCCCGAAGTGCTCGTTCCACATGCCGTTCACGCCCACGCTACTGCTCTTCAAGAACTCCAGGATCTGCGGCCATTTCGCGTTGACGACGAACTGCACATGGTCCTTGATCTCCTGGGTCTGCAGCCGGAGCTTGTACACGCGCTTCTCGTCGTGATCGTCGCGAACACTGCCCACCAAGATGAGCTTCGGCCGGGGCTCGTCCTGCGCGAGATGCTTGTAGCTTTTGAGGAAGGCGTGGAAGGCGTCGATGATAACGTGGTGCATCTTCTCGGGTCTGAACTGCGCAATGTACAACAGGTTCCTCGTCCGGTTCTTCTCGCTCTCTGCGTCGACGGGGATCTTCGCTGTCAGCTCCTCAACTGCACAAGGAGGATAGACCACGGTTATGGCATGTTGCTTGCGCCGGGCTTTGCGCGCAGAAGTCCAGAGCTGCGAGATGTGATTTTGCGTCCAGCTACTGTTCGTCATGACTACATCGATTGAGCCGCCAACCCAGCCGTACAGCTTGGCGAAGAGCTCCCAGTAGAGCTCCTTGGCCCGGCCTTTCATGCCTTTGCCAAGGCCAGCGTTGAGTCCTTGCCCAGATGCGACCTCGGTATGCAGACTGCTGAGCATGTCGGTCGAGATAGTCGGGTAGTGGACGTAGGCGCCGGTTGGAACGTCCGGGAAGAGCCATCTGGAGAGAGCCAGTACGAACGCATAGCCCATGGTGTCAATGAGGATGTCAGGGACGACCAGGTTGAACGCGTCCCAGCCGAGGACTAGCGAGCCCAGCGATTGGCCGAGGAGCGTGAAGCGCGGCCATGTGGTCGCCAGGACGTACTCCCGCGTGCTGAGGTACAGGAAGCAGATGCGCGCCGGGTTCAGTTCGATGTTGAACCGGTTGCGCACGTTCGTGAGGATGTGGTCCTTGGAAGCGTCGTGATCGCCGGTGTAGACGACACAGAGCGCATTCGGGTATCGCTTCTGCGTCGCGAGGACGGCGGCGAACAGGACGCGCTCGCCGCCACCGCCGGCATTGCAGAAGGGGTGGAAGAAGCCGATCACGCCGGTGAAGTCGGCGCTGTTGGTTGACGGGCCGGAAGCTCTCCCGGGGCCGGTCGGTGTCTCCTGCCCATCGCCCACCTTCTCCCATCCATCATCGGACGACGCATTGGACGCCGGCGTCTGGCCGGCCGGTGTGACGCCCCCCTGCTTGCCGGGCGCGGCCCTCCCCTCATCCTCCGTCTTGGCGCGGCTCACCAGCAGCTCTCGGCGCTGCTGCGTCCTGCTCCGGATGCTGGAGCCGAGCAGGCGGCCCAGCAGGCGGAAGCCATACGGCAGCAGCGCCAAGGTCAGCGCGGTGCCGAGCACGACCGCCACGGCGTCGTACAGCAGCGCCATCCGCGCCGCTCGTCGGGTCCCCGGGGGTGGTGTGGATGGAAGAGGCCGGGCTAGACGCGAGTGAGCATGAGGGGACGTTGTCGCTTGCCGCCAGCCGACGTGTTCTCACCTCGCCTGCCACCTCACCACCTTGATGTTCCCTGAAACACGGCCCCACCTCACCATGTCATCGCGCTCGTGCGCCGGCCGCTACCGGCCATTGCCGTGCAGGGGTCGAGTTGAGCCTCATGAGCTTGATTCCACCTGCACTCACATCTCTCATCCACCCTGGCCTGTCCACGGGACTTGGGAGCAGGCGAAAGGGTCCCTGGGGCGCTCCATCCCGCCACATGGCGTCCTTGCTGTCGTCGTGCGCCGCTCGAACCTCGCTGCGACGATGGCCCCTTCTTCCGCGGACCCCGCTCCACCACTCCCCCCCCCGCCGCGCCTTTTCCGCTTCCCCATCACGCCGGCTGTCCCTCGTCAACGTCGCCGTGGCGACGCCCAACCTCCTGCTCGACAGCCTGCACAGCCTGGGCCTGCCGTGGTACGCCGCATTGCCTGCGGCGGCCGTCATCGCTCGCGGCGTCGTCGTCTACTACGTCGCCGCCCGTCCCATCCAGCGAGCTGGGCAGGTGCGAAGCAGCCTGATGCCTCTCGCATCCGTGGAAGTCATTTTCCGCGAGCACGAGTTCGACGAGCGCGCGCATCGACGCAATCTGCGCGAGGCCCGAGGCCCGACCTTCTCGAGACTCTACCATTTCCTCGCGAGGTTGTGGTTCACCAGACAGGAGCTCAACAAGCTGGGCAGGAAGGCCGGCGCGCCCGCGGGCTGGTCGCGGATGCTGTTCAACTTCAGCACGTTGATTGCCTTTACCGCGGCCATCAGACTGAAGTGCGGGGCGAGAGATGGCTTGCTACCATGGCTGCTGTCCCCGTTCCAGTCCGTGCTCGACCGCTCGAGCACTCTGCAATCTGATCAGTCTCCGCCGCCCCCTCTTCCCGCCGAGCCACCCAAGCCGGTACTACCGCGCGACGAGCCGATGGCGCAAAGAGTGGATCAGCCGCACATGGGCGTTGACGCGTACGGCGAACCGGTCAGCGACTTGTCCCAGCTCGGCACACCGCCTTCCACCACACTGGCACCAACGGAGTACTTCGACCCATCGATGCATACCGAGGGTCTAGGCTGGTATCTAGATCTCACCGCACCGGACCCGACCTTCACCTTACCCATTGTGCTTTGGGCAGCCATCTCGCTCAACATTATCTACCGTAGGTCGGTCGGCGGTGATTCGTTCTACGACGGGTTCGCCGTCACCACGCGCGCCCAAATTGCCCGGGGAAGCGAGCGCAGGGGGAAAGGCTCCCCCGGTCTCGCCGCCGCACAAAGGCAAGCGCTTCCTCAGGGTCTTTCCCCCGATCACCAATCTTCAACGTCTCATGCTTTGCGGGAATCTGGTTCTCGCCTTTGTGATGCTCAAAATGCCCGCGGGAGTCCTGCTGTATATCATTCCGAGCTTGATGACTGGGTATGTGCAGAGAAGATGGCTGAACACAAAGTACCCAATCCCGCCAGCGATACTGCCTTGCACGCGACCACTGCGTGTCAGGGTCAGAAAGCAGTGGAGCGACTGAGTGGTGATCCTCGAGGACTCCGCGTCTGCTGCGAGGATATGGTGCGACAGTCAATGCAGCGGAGAGTGATGAACACTTCAAGCAAATACTGTCGCGTAGACCATCACTGCTCACATCTCCCGAGATCGATTCTCGACAACACCAAACGACTGCACCCACCACATCACTCTAGCTGGCATCCGATCGATCCGGAATCAGATCCGATCGCAAGCAGGATCCTAAGGAAAAGACCGGCCATCTCTCTCACGGTCTAACACCAAGATGTGCCACAAAGAGCGCCTTCGATACACTACATGTAGCCATATCTCTAGTCACAACGACGCAGTCTGGCGATACTGCCGCAAGCACTGCTGGAACCGATACAGTGAGCCGATCCCTTGTCGCCAGTACGACAGCCACCCTGAACCGCACGTCAAAACGGTGGACTGGTGCTGCAGCAGTTCATGCTGCGAGCGCCTCATGGAGCCGCTCTATGAGGACTTCTTCTATGCCCTTTCGGCGGTGGAGGAAGTCGAGAAGGGAAGGACGCCCGGTCGGCAGGAGTACAAACGGCTTGGGAAGAATATTGACAACGCGGAGAACAGGATTGGTCGGAATAAGGAAGAGCATAGGAGGTGTGCGAGGAAGCGGAAGGATTATCATTCTTCGGCCGCCCAGTTTGACTGATGGGGACTGCGAGATCTGCTGCTTGGAGGCCAACAGGTGAAAGACTTGCGACTAGTGCACAAGCTGAATGCCATCTGCCTTGACCATTGTCCACAGAACCCTGGCTACTCCTGCTATTTCACAACACTGATACACTGCGTCACACGCAGCTTGCAGCCAGCTCCGCGACCTGGACTATGCCAAGGTTCGAATTCCGCTCACTAGACCGTCTTCGCGCAGCAAGTGGCCCAAAGCCACCGGGTAATTGCGGCGCGATCCTCGGTTGGCGGCTTGGTGGTCACTGTGGCATGCGTACATCACGGTCGCTGAGGTAGAGACTGACTCGCCGCCATGCTTTGTTCGCACTGCTTCGGGTCCGCGTCCGGGACCCATCGCTCAGGTGGGAGACGTCACAAAGCACAGAGCACAAAGCACAAAGCACTTGCATCTTCGCGACCTCAGACTCGACGACGTATCCCGCAATCAGGCTTATCGCACACCATCGCATCTCGTCCCCGTAGCTTCACTCGAAATGTGCCAGGAAGAGACATTGCGCTACTTGTGCTGCGGATGCACCGAGACGCCCGAAAGCACTGTGCTGCGCTTGTGCATCCTCAGTAACCCAGTCGACGCAGGAGACTGGCGCACAGGCAAGCGAAGACCATGCGATCGCTACCTGAAGAACAAGCAGTCGGAATTCGTCGACGCCAGGTTCTGCTGCTCTCAGAACTGTTGTTGGAAGCTGCTGGCGCCTTATCGCCAAGGCGTACTTCTCGCCGAGGACGCAGTGATCTTGAGAGGCGGTAGTAGATGGACCGGTAGTCTAAGTAGGAAGACGAAAAGGCTGGGGGCGGCGAAGGAAGAGCTTGAGCGCGCAAAGACCGAGCATGAACAGTGTAGGGTCAAGAAGACACAGTTCTTTGGTCCGCAGGTGTTCACCGAGGCCGAGCTGGAGTCACAGAGGTATTACGAGGAACCGCTTCCTCACGCCATGTGATCTGGGATGGCGCCCGCGCTACAGTGCATGGCGGCGCTGTCCGAGACCTACATCCCGTTCAACACACACCACTTCAACGCCGGTATAGTGACTATACCGATGTCTCAAGAATACCTTCCATCAGTCTGCCCATTCCCTCCACAGTTACGCCACCATACCTGCTCCGAATTATCGATCCCCCAGGGCCATGTCGAGACCTCGAGATCGACGAATCGAGCTGGCCTTGAAGCACGACTACACCTGAGCGCCACCCGGCAAGACTGTGTACGAGACACACGATGTGCCGCGCCGTCAAGCACCAATACTCTTGCAGATGCACAGCTGATGCGATCAAGCACTGCCCTGGCGGTATTGCGATGCAATTCACCTGTCAGCATATCGATCGAAAGGTCATGGGCACGACAACGAAACCGTACGAATGCAGCTCGTGCTGTACCAAAGCTATTAGTCATGCGCAGAGCCAATTGGCCAAGGCGAGTGATGATTTCGAGGCCGCAAGGATATCTGGTGATCTGAAGGCAACGAAAGTCAAGAAGTCGATGATGGATCATGCGAACAAGGCCTTCAGCAGCGAGGCTTCCAAGCATGCCGAGTGCGCAAAGGCGAGGCACAAGGATCGAGACTGATGCTATTTGGGCCGACTCAACAGTATAGCGGGTGGCTTGGGAAGTGTAGCGTATGAAAGACTACCCGAGAAAGATGCACACGTAGTGATCGGCGCAGTCACTGGCATCAAACTCGCAGATGGTGACTACTATACCATCGTGGTCATCCGTGAATGGAGCAACTCTGCCGAAACGCTACATAATGCAATAGATCGCGAGTGGTGTTGCAGCACCGATCTATGAGACACCCTTCTGCACACCAAAGCATTCAATCTCCGACTTGCGATCGAACACTACCAAGCATACACTGAGACCCAGAGACCCGTACCGTTGCATTGAACCTGCAAACAGCCGAGCGAGCTGCTAGCCTCTCCCAAACACATCAGGCCCCTAGCGATGTGCGGCCAATACATCGCGCCCTACCAGTGCGGCCATCAGAAGATCGAGATCAATCACTGTCAACGCGCGCGGATGCAGACTCGTTGGCGGGGAGAAGACATCCAGCCCTGCCCAGGATTCCCCGACCCACCACACCATGTACCCCGAGCGAACCACTGTTGCAGTCGGGCCTGCTGCGAGAATGAGTTCGGCCAATACCGTGCTTCCCGGGCTGCATTCTTCCTGGGCCGGGGGCATGTGAGGGACGACGCATACCACATCAACCGGTGGGACAGGTCGCTGGAGGAGCTGAGGGTCTTCCACGCGCACTGTGCCGAGCGACAGAACGACCTGTACGCATGATGTTGGGCGGCCTGCCCGCCTATCAATTTGTCGGCCAAGGCGTGGCCTATAGCCGAGCAGTAGTGGTACCATTAGGTGGTTGAACGGAGAGCCTTGAGACTCTCACATCCTGATCTCGTAAGCGCGAGTGGACGTCCATGACGTGAGTGGCCTGTCCTTGTCACACTGACTGTTCCTCAAAGCTCTGCCTGCGTGCCGCTGGACTGCAAGCTGTGGCAGCTTAAAGCTGCGGACACATTCCGAAGGCCCTTGACGAGCGGATATCTGCAACTGGATCCGTAGAATTGTGCACGTTTGGTGGGAGCGGACTCTGGCTGGACGCTTCCCCAAGCACCTCGCATGTCCAAACGTTGTAGCGTCAGCACCCTCCTTGTCAAGATGTACTTTGTCAGCTGGAGTGGTGGCAGATATGCAGGAGCCGGGCATCCCATGGCCGCAGGAAGGAGCAGTCATGTGCTCATCCACGGTGGAGTGGCAGTGGCTCTACGGCCACTGCCCGAGAGCAGATCACTGACGAGGCCAGGGTTGCACCAGTCAATGCTCGCTTCTCGAAATCAGTCCGCTACTGTCAAGGAGGAGCGCCTTGGGAGCCGTGAGAGGTGACTCAAGACAAGAGCCAGCCACATGAAGGCGGTATTGCGAATCCAATCGATGTTACAGCGCAGATAGCTCTGACAGTGCTCTCGGAGCCCTGGGCTGTGGCCGCAGCACGGATAAGATTCTTCAGTAGCAGACACCACCGATCCCGGCGTCGAGAGGACCTTGACATAAAATGGCAGGGGCGGGACTGCCCTGAGAGTAAGCCATACTTTTATGGAACGCCGTGGCTGCTGGTAGCTTGTACGAGCTGTCAATCTCCATGTGCCCGATTGTATGTACATAGTACATCGGCTTCTTACTGCGCCATCCGCTTGCCTTTACCATGCGTACTGACACCTGGCTTTTGCAAGAACGAAGAGAGACTCAGGCGTTGGCCGGCGAGTCTCGATCCAGTCCGGGGTTGGAGCCCGGGCTAAGGTGCGAGTCTGAGGCGAGCGTCTCATCTGGTTTGTCTGCACTGGCCATCAGCAATTCCGAGCGGTCAATCGAGGCAAGTATCGTAACTCACGATGCCTCGCATACATGCTGTACTCCTCATCGACATACTTCCCTACCTTGCCAGCCTCAACGTCTTGTCGTGTCAACTCTAGCTTACCCTTCGGCAAGCCCATGGATCCAAGGAAATTCACCGCGTCCTTCCACTCCCTATCCCTTCGCTTGGCGCTCCACTTCAGCTCCTCGCTCATCAGATCAATGACCTGCGGCAGCGCCTCCAAGGCCGCCTGCGCGTTGAGGAAGGCGAGCCGCGTCCGTCGCGCGAGCACATCGACGGCACTCTGCGCATACTCGTGGCGGACGGCATACCGTACCTCGCCGTCCACGTAGGGGTAGAGAGTCGAGATGCGCTTGCCGCGGACGGGGTACCGTTGCTCGGTCGGGTCGCACAGGGCGGCGACTTTCCAGGCGCGGTCCCCATAAGATTCGGTCAAATGTTTCGCGACCTCGGTGTCGATGCCGAAGTGCTGGATCAGGTTGATGAAGAGCGTCTTGGAGAAGCCGTGGGCGCCCACCAAGCGCACTTCGTGGGTCTTGCAGGCGCCGTCCAGCTCGATGTTCTCGTGATGGCCTTCGACTCCGCTGACCAGTGGAGGATTGGGTACAGGCTGTGTCTTGATCGGGAACTCTTTCAGTGCTTCGTCCACGGCTTCCTCGGCCATCTGGCGGTACGTTGTCCACTTGCCGCCAGAGATGGTGATGAGTCCCGAGGGAGAGGTAGTCACAAGATGGTTGCGGACAAGACCCTCGGATTTGGCTTTCTTTGGGTCGCGTACGAGCGGGCGAATACCCGACCACGCAGCGAGCACATCACCACGACGGACGTTGATCTCGGGATTGAGGTAGTTGCGAACTTCGTCAAGAATCCACTTGATCTCCTGTTCTCCGGCGATCGGATTCTGGAGGATGTCACAGGGCGCATCTGTCGTGCCAGCGATAGTGTTACCTTGCCACGGCAGGAAGAAGATGACACGGCCGTCGGATGTGTGTGGGTCGAGCAAGCCCATGTCGGCAGGCGAGTAGTAGCCGGGCAGGATGACATGAACACCAGAGCTGGGTGCGACGATCTCTTGCACGGATGGATCGTCCAGCTTGCGGACACCGTCAGTGAATGGTCCAGTAGCATTGATGATACCTTTGGCCTTGATCGTGAATTCGTCCTTGCCGCCGTCTGCGGCAGCAATGTTGTCCTTGACCCTGGCACCGCAAAGTCTGCCATTGGCGTCTCTTTCAAGACCAGTCACCTCCAGGTGGTTGACAAGCGTCGCACCGTACAAGGCAGCCGTCATGGCGATCGAGATATTCATGCGCGAGTCGTTATGTGCGCCATCGTAGTAGACCAAGGCACCGAACAGACCCTCCTTCTTCAGCATGGGGAAGGCATCAAGTGCCTTGCTGCGTGTCATGAAGTACGAGCTCTCAATGTTCTCAGATCCGGCCAGGAAGTCGTAGAACTTGGTGCCAGCCCAGAAGTAGGGCGCCTGCCACCACTTCTGGATCGGGATCATAATCGGTAGCCATGAGGACAGGTGAGGGGCGGTATCGAGGAAGTAGCGCCGTTCGCGGAGAGCTTCCCGGACGAGATTGTATTGGTTGAGATCGAGTTCCCAGACAGCTTTCTCCAGGTATCGTACGCCGCCGTGGACGAGCTTGGTGCTCTTGCTGCTGGTGCCTGCGGCAAAGTCGTCCCGGTCCACACACGCCACCTTCAAGCCTCTCGACGCGGCATCGAGTGCGATGCCGGTACCCGTGGCGCCACCCCCGATCACGAGCAGATCGTAGGCCTCTTCGCCACTACTTTCGGCCTGCGCCTGGTCGCCCTTGAGCGCTCCCACGATCTTGCTCCCTGCTTGCTTGAAAGCGGTGCCAGCGCTCGCCTTCAGGTCGGCAATCTGTTCTGCTCGTGTCTTCTCTTTCGGGAAGTTGGGTGCCTTGAAGACCCCGCCATCGTTGTAGGTGGGTGGCGGGACGGAGGCAGCCTCGAGCCCGGGGATGTCCTGAGGGCGGTAGATGTAGTACAGCGTGCCGGCGCCGACGGCACCCGCGGCGGAGGCGTAGCCGAGCGCCTTGACGAGCCGGCTTCCAGTACGGCGAGCGGCCATGGCGACCGTGGACGGTGTGGGTGGCCCACGAAACAGTGCCGACGCTCGCAGACGATGCTACCGCTCAGCGACGTCGCTCATGCGCCAATGCTACTCCGCAGTGCCAGGGGATTCGGGTGTTGTTCGGGGGAGTCTCTGACCACGCAGGCCAAGCGGTTCAGCACGTCATCGGCACAGAGGGCGACTACCGGTACTAACGCGCTGATCGCAACTCATGGACACGCGGCTTCACAAGTACACCTCTCCGAGTCGACGGCGGCTGGTGGAGTCATCAGTGAGAGACACCCCAACACCCCCGGGCCACGTCGCTTTGGGAGCCGAGGGAAGCTTGACCCGCCTGCTGAGGTGCAGCCCTGTCGGCCCTGCTTGGGAGATGTTCCGTCTTGGCATCACATGCAAATGGGCCGACTGTCGCTCCAATGGGTGTGCCGCATTGTGTCGATAGAACTCATAGGCACGAGGACTCGCGACGACGGGCACTGTGGATGTGGCATTCGTCCCCGACACGACGATCATCTCTCGCAAGTCTACCCACCAACGAGCGGCAGGATGAATGGTAAGGAAGTAGCAAGCGCGTAATCATACATATTAAGTATGCTTGCAGGATACGGGCGTCCGTCTCTTCCTTCGAGGTTCTGGCCTCATCACGCCGAGTCCTTTGCCGCCGTCCTGAACGCGATCTTGCCGTGTCAAGGCCTCCACATGCGTTCTGGGACTGCGCTGTGCTCGCGTCTCGGCGCATGATCGACGCCACGCCTTCGTGTATGCTGGAAGGCCCATCGCAGTGTGCAGCCATTGTCGTGGTCCGACGCAAGCGGTCCAGGCATCCCACGCCCAGGTGTTGTCGCATGGCGTCGCGGCGTCCGTGATCAAGCCACGTTGTTACACTATTACTGGTGAATTGCGCCTCGGTCGTGGCGCACGCTTGGTCCGGGTGGTCTCGTACGGGCGACCCATCTTCATCGTGCTCAGGTGCCGCTGGCCTCGCGGTAGAAGGCCAGCGTCTTGCCTGCTCCTCCGGTGACGAACGTCTCATTGCGCGCACTGGCGCTCTTGGGCAACCACTTGACCGCCCACAGACACTTCTCGCTCTCCGTCTGCGTCGCCACGCATTCCCGTCTCTCCATACTCCACACCTTGACCTTGCCATCGTAGCCCCCACTGAGCAAGTACTCGCCACTCCAATTCCAGTCCACGGACATGATCCAGCTGCCATGCCCCGGAAGATTAGCAATCTGCTCCCCAGACCGCGTGTCGTAGAGAGCGATGATGCGGGCATCGCCAGCGGCTGCCAGATAGCGGCCGGCGGGGGAGAACTTCACGGCGCGGACCGGCTTGATGAGTCCGTTCAGCGAGTGAGCGAGGCGCTGCGTGCTATTGTTGAAGATGTAAACTCCGCCGTTCTGGTGCCCTGACGCAGTCATGGAGCCATCCGCCGAGATATCCACGCTCATGCCGAAGGAGCCCTTCGTCTCGAACTCCGTGAACTTCCGCGCCTGGCCGCCATCCGCCGACGCCGGATCGAAGCCAGAGGTGTCGTAAACGTTGATCCGTCCATCGTGCGTCGTACATGCCAGGTACTTGCCATTCTCGCTCAGCGCCAGCGCCCAGTGCTCGCCCGCCTTCTTTTCGTCGGGCCTGATCTCCCCCTTCTGACTCCACACGCCTTCATCATCGCATTGCCAGACCTTGACTTCTCCACTGAAGCCTGCGCTAGCTGCTACCTTTCCGTCCAACGAGGTGCAGATGTGGTGGCAGCCCAGCGGGTGCACTTTCTCAAGCGTCTGCACGAGCGGGTAGGGGTGCTCGTCGTCGGGCGTGTCTGCGTGGATGACTTGACCTTTGGTGCTGTGGACGCGGAGTGAAGAAGAGCCGGAGGCGGAGAGGAGATGCGTGGGTGTGACAGCGAGGGAGAAGATGTCCGTGGGATGGGCTAGAGGGAGGGTATGCGTCTGAAGGTATTGCTTGGACTGGGGGAGGTGTCAATACGTGGATGAGATGGGGCTGGTTCGCAAACTTACCATGGCTCGCGACGTCTATCTGCATTGACGGCGGGCAGACGTCATGCTGGTCGGTGTTGGTGTGTGCAACTTGAATGTAGACAAGCGGGGTGAGCAAGCTGGATGGACTTTGCACGTTACTGTCACGACTAGCGCGCGGTGTCACATGTCGCATAAATGCAGGTTGTGCGTCGAACGCTGCGGAGTCTGTAAGTCTACCCTGCTCATACTCGTTTGCCCGATACACGCCAACGACCCCACCGGCTGCTCGGTACGCCATGGTCGTGGCTGCCGGTGATGGCAAACGGCTTAGCGCCTCGTCAGTAGCCCTGACGCTGATTCCTTCATAGTCTTGTCGACCGTGGCTCTGCCGCGTAGCGCTGGCGAGCCTACAGGGCGAGACGCCCAGCTTGGAGAGTCTCATCGCTTCGAGTCAGACTTCTCGCGAATCGGAGATTCCGTCGGCCACAAGATCAACGGCTGGGCTTGATAGGATGGCCGCTCACACATTTGCAATGCCAGCATGTCTGACACAACTACCGCGCACCCGCTCTAGCCCCCTCCCTTGCCCTCGCCCTCGCTGCATCTCCCTGCTCCTGCTCCCTATCAATCATTCGCTTTCCTCTGATCCGTAGCTCCTCATTCAATTGTTCGTGCCGCGAAATCTCCTCCTGTTCCACCTGTTGCTTGGACTTGAAGCCGGTGCCGAACCATCTTCTGATGCCTGGACCGTACACATTAGCACCTTCCTCCTCTACCCACGTTCATGCCTCGCCACATACTGTTCACGCAGTACGGACAAAGCACATGCGCTCTCTTCGCTCTCCCGCATGCACTACACTTGTTCAAGGCCGTGACGTCCTTCAATGCCTTGCCCGCCATCTGCCTGTGCCGCTTCTTCATGTGCGAGGTCTTCTTCTTGGGCACGGCGTTGAGGAGGCCGTCCCAGAGATCGCTGAGGATGGAGGGTATGGGTATGAGCACGGCGGGAAGCAGGCTGGTGCGGAGTCGTTGCAGGAGTGGGATTCGCTGGGTTGTGGGCGCGAAGGTTGGGTAGAGCGAGGCGCGTACGACGGGCAGGAATGCGGACAGGAACGCGGCTGACGGTGTCCTTATTGCTGCCATTGCGGAAGTGTATCGTGTGCGCGATACCGGAATCGTGTGTCGAAGGTACTGTACATGTATGCACTTTAGATTGCCTGGTAGAGCCACTCGCTCTTGCTGCCCGCACAGACACCTCCGCAACTTTCCCCTTTCCCCGAACCTCACCCTGCACTTTCCGCGCCGGCGTCAACTACCACCTGCCACGACAACGCGGCAACGAACCACCCTCACCAGTCCATACACACACTCGTTCTCCACTCCCCCGCGCAAGTCAATGGCCATGGCGGCGACGATGCAGGCGGCACAGCAATCCGTCTTCCCCAAGACGCACGTCGGCTTCGACAGCATCACCACCCAGATCGAGAAGAAGCTGCTGAAGCGCGGCTTCCAGTTCAACGTCATCTGCGTCGGTACGTCCGGTAGAGCATGGTCGACGAGGCACTTGGCGTCAACGCGTTATCTCACCGCAGGCATTGGGACTGACCGCTCGCTTCAATAGGCCAGACCGGGCTCGGCAAGTCCACGCTGATCAACACGATATTCGCCTCGCACCTTGTCGATTCCAAGGGCCGCCTGGCGCCCAACGAGCCCATCCGCAGCACTACCGAGATCCACCCGGTCACGCACATCATCGAGGAGAACGGTGTGCGCCTACGCCTCAACATCGTGGATACGCCCGGCTATGGCGACCTCGTCAACAACGACCGCTGCTGGGACCCCATCGTCAAGTACATCAAGGACCAACACAGCGCGTACCTGCGCAAGGAGTTGACTGCACAGCGTGAGCGGTACATTCAGGACACACGAATCCACTGCTGTCTATACTTCATCGCGCCCACGGGACATGCGATGAAGCCGATCGACATTGTCGTCCTGAAGAAGCTGTCCGAGACGGTCAACGTGGTGCCTGTCATTGCCAAGGCGGATAGTTTGACCTTGGAGGAGAGACAGCTGTTCAAGGACCGAATCAAGGAGGAGTTCGCGTTCCACAACATTCGCATGTACCCATATGAGAATGAAGAATACGATAGCGAAGAGGCGGCGATGAACTCGCAAATCAAAGTGGGCATTATCGTTCGCACACCCAGCCTGCCTCGCTGACCTGTCCGCAGTCTATCATTCCCTTCGCCGTCGTGGGCTCCGAGCGCAACATCAATGTTGCCGGCAAGACGGTCCGCGGCCGCCAGAACCGCTGGGGCACCATCAACGTCGAGGACGAGCGGCATTGCGAATTCGTCTATCTCCGGGACTTCCTCACACGCACGCATCTCCAGGATCTCATCGAGACAACATCGCAGATCCACTACGAGAGCTTCCGGGCCAAGCAGCTGTTGGCCTTGAAGGAGAGCAGTGCGCAGGTGCACGGTCAAGGCAGCCGGCCCATCAGTCCGAGTGCAGACCGCGAGCTCAGCAGGCAGAGCCAGCGGATGACGATGAACGGGTACTGAGTTGCTCCTACCCTCTCTGGCAACATCCTGAAGCATACTAGCAGCCGAGCATTGATATGATACCCCTGGTTGTCGCGGAGTGCTGACTGTGTGCTTGAAGGCCTTTGCCGCACGCGCAGCAGGGAAATATGAGGCGGTCCCCAAACCACAACCGCGGGTTTGCCAGTCAGGGTTGAACGGTACGAGTCGCAGATGACGGAGAAGGGAGGGGAGTGCTTTGAGAGGGGGCTGGGGACGAGATGAGTGTGACTACCTTTTGATACCATTTGAGCGAGCATGATTTCCACCTCGAGTATCTCAGTCTTGGCCGCGGCAAAAGAGTAATGTATTATCTCGTCAAGATTGATTGCTTGTCACTCGACTGAAGCGAAACAGTCCTCCCTTCACTGACTATGACAATAGCCTGCGCCAATACATCTCTTGTCCTCTGAGGTGCGTGGAGAAGAGGCCACTCGCGGATGCAATGCAGCCCACATTCCTGAGCCACCTCACGTGCCCACGATCGCCCGAACGTTCATTGCCGATAGCCTACGCCCAGCACAGCGCACCTCCGCGCGGAACCTTTGCCAATATACGGTTCACTCCCGTCTCGTCCCACCAAGACTCCTGTACTTCTTCCCATTCCGCAGCACAACCCAGTACGTCGCTGCCCGCCCAAGGACCTTGGCCGAGTCCGCCTCACGGGCGCGGCGATTGAGGTAGGACTTGTGGCGCCTCTCCTTCTTGATGGCACTCCATGTCGTCGGCGTCAGTGGCTTGCGCGACAACAGCTTGTTCCCAGGCGCTGTTGTGACGATGCGCTTGGAGGACGTGAGACGTTTCGCAGGACGTCCGCGTTTGGAGGCGGCAGGCCGTGTAGATGTCGTTGGGGTCGGGGGAGGTGCGCTGGGCGCTGCCAGATCTACATCCTGTTCGCTCACCGCTGCATCCGGTTCATCCTCTGAGCTTTCGCTCCCGGCTCGCCGTGAGGCAGGGGCGTACGTCCAGTAGCTGCGGAAGTAGTCGAACAACATTGCGATGGGTTTGGCAGAGTCGTGAACGATAGATCCGATGGATCGATGGCTCTGCTCACGATACGGTGTGTTCGCCATGCGATATTAGCATGTGGACAAAGGAGGCATTGTTACATTATCAGCAGAGTCCGCCGGATGCGGTCAACGCAGCAATGGCTATCGCTAGGGACTATGCGTGGGGAAGAACAAAGGATGCCGGTGGGCCAGACTTTTGGGCGAGTGCCCGTCAGTAATTCTATTGCTTCGGAGACGACATATGTATGGGCGGAGCCTGATCAGAACGCGACGGAGCGGTTGCAATCACGACGAAGCCCTTGCAGCTGCTGAAGTCCCGCTGGAGAACATCTTCGCCACGGGATGGACATCTTCTGCAAGTTCTGACAGCCAAGTCCGCTGATCAGCGAAGCTATTTATCCGATTTATTTGCCGGGTGTCTCCCGGGCCGTGACGGTGAGTCAAAGACCACCATGCCGATAGATCGGCAAGGGCAGGATGAGAGGCACCGCAATGGCGCGAGCCATTTGACGAGAGTACCAGTCCTGTTGTGATCGGTGAGCGAAAACGGTTACATGGCGTGAGACCACCAGTGACATATTTGCATGGCTATCGAGGGATTCAGGGTCCCTGTGCCGTAGATCGTCGATTGACTCGATGTCCGATCACTGGTGCGTACGACTTGGAAGTAGCTGTGTTAGCCAAGCCACCTTGACCCCGAAAGCCAGCATGTGATAGCCAGAACCTACCTCGAAGGGGTCGAAATACTGTAAAGCCCACGATTTCCGCCAGAGCAAGAGCTGAACGAGATCGACACGTAAGGGTATTTTTGTTGCCAGAGATATCCCTCGATGTACGTAGTCTCGGGTCCGCTCTTATGCTTGCCGCCAGACCCACGGCTTGGACCTCTGATGTGGAAGCATAGTCAAGGACTGATACGGAGCTTCTTCCGCTGATGCCGCCGGAGGAACCAATCCAGATGCCTGATCCGTCATTGCATTCGACTGCTGCCGGTGCAATTATTCCGCTGGCGGCTGGCCGTGTCTTGACGGTGTGATTGCCTCGTGCTGCTCGCATCACCTAGCGCTTGCCACCGGTGCAGGTGTCGGTGCAGCAGTGGTCCGGCTTTTCGCCTTCGCAGACTTCGCACCCTTGCTCTCAGCAGCCTTAGAACCTCCTTCTTCAGCTCCGTCCATCTCATCGGCCTTGCGCTTGGTGGCCGATTTAGTCTTCCCACGTCCCTTGCCCCCTACCAGCGTGCCTCCATTGGCCGCCTGCTCTCCGCTTGACACCTCGGCCTTGGTTTTCCGCTTCCTCTCCTTTCCGGGCGGCTCCACGGGTCCCTCCGATCCCGGCGAAACACCGGCTGCACGCCTTCCAAGCACATACGCGACCCTCTCGACATCAAGCGCACTGACTTGGCTGCCACTCTCGGCCTTCAAACGCTCTCGCAGCGCTTGCACGCGAGGGTACATTTCGAAGTAGGACTTGTCGGAATACTTTATATCCTGCGCCCATCCCTCGGCTTCATTCCAGCACGCCCATTGGTAAAGCTGGTCCGAGAAAAAGGGTATGTTCTCCTGATCCTTCACACTTAGCAAGAGCGATGCAGTGGCGGGGCCAACACCTCTGAGCGTGGAGAGCGCACTCAGTGCTCTCTTCACGTCCTTCTCCGAACTCAGGGACATCCGGAAGGCTTCGATCGTCACGGACTTGACGGTGACGCCTTCATTCTGTGCGATGAGTTTCTTGAGCTGGAAGCGGAACTTGCCGTGAGCGAGCTTCCAGTCCATGAGCAATACCAGCTCGCTCTTGGTCACATGCTGCGGATCACGCGAGCGCACAGCGCGAGGGATGGTGTTGAGACGTTGCTGCTCCAGATCCGCGAGAGAGCTTGTGTTGGGCAGATACCGTGGGTACTCGGCGAGGAGAGTCTGGAACGTTGCCAGATCGATCTCGGCGATGCTTGTCCCCTCGGCCATTGTGGCTGAAAGAGTCCCGCGTGTCGGCGAAGGCCCCGACGCTCGATATCAGGGCCGTAGATGACGAGAGGCGATCGAGCACACGTCCGCGCGAAGGCGTGTGGGTTGAAGCAGTGGGCAGACCTCCAAGTGTTCGACGCTTGGCTGCTGTCACAGCCAGATTCCCTTCGTTTCGAGTGGCAGCGCGCTACATGGCGTCAAGTCTCGAGCAGGCCCATCGTCGTCACTGAAGATGAAGTTGGAGTGAATGCCTGTAGGTGATGTGAATGTGCTACGTACATATGTGCAGCGTTCGAGTCAGGAGACGCGCCCCGCTCCATTGGCGCGACAGATCCGCGCCAAAGCATTCGCCTGACCTTCGACCTCACCCCGACTTGTGGTACAACATCCCTCACCACCGCTCTCGCGAGCTCAGCTCAGCTCAACACCCTCGCTACCACCACCCACCGCAATGCCGCCTCCCAGCCGCCCGCGGGCTCGGGTAGGACTAGCATCGGATCCGCCCGCAGCCTCGTCGAAGCCGAGCAAGCGCACGCACACTGACATGGACGGCGATGATGGTGACGTGTCGGAGTTCAAGCCGGCGAAGAAAGGCAAGAAGCCGAGACAGGCAATCCCGAGCCAACAGGCACCCGGTCTCATACCTCCCCTGCGACAGGCGAGGGCAGACGTCAGCGTCTACGACAATGTCCACCCGAGGCAGCCTGCTCAACCGGGCACGTCGGTGTTCCAGCTCAAGGTCCGAGAAGAAAAGGCTCCCACGATCCCCGGCCTGGAGCCGAGCAGGGCTGTGCCGGCGGATCAGCACGTCACCGTGCGGCTGGCAGATTCTAAGAGACCTGCCAGCGCGACGCAACTCGAGCTGGAGTCGGCGTTAGCCGAAGTTGATCGGCTCTCCGCACATCTCGCCAAAGCCGAGCACGACAGCCGGCAGGGCATCATGAGAGCACGTCAGGATCAGATCTTCCACATCGAAGCGGCCAACCAACGGCTCGCTGCGCTGCAGGAGAAGTATCGTAAAGTGGCCAGCCAGCACGTCGACGCCGAAAACCGCGTGACTACCCTGGAGCAGCAATCCTGCCGTTACTCCGAGTTGGCCGCGGCGAGAGATGCTCGGATCAAGAAGCTGGAGGGCGTCGAGGCGCAGAGGGCCTTGTTGCAAGCGCAAGTCAGCAGCCTCATAGTCGAACGCAACTTTTTTGAAGACGATGCCACCCATTACTCGAGACTGCTGAGTACCGCGGAAGGAGACTTGCAGCAGCTCCAGCAGATTGAGACCGAGGACCGCGCTTTGAAGGAATCAGCGGCAATGAAAGAAACCCTACCACCTGCATATGGCAGTCTGCCAGGCCAGGACGACCCTCGGGCCCCTCACGAAGAGGTAGACGGCGGCTCTCTTGAAGTCGCCACGTTCAAGCGCACCATCCGCAGATCATTCATGAATGCTCACAGCCGAGCGCGAAGTACGTGGCAAGACTCCAAGTACCACAACGACAAAGATCGACGAGAGCGCGCGGACTCAACACTGATCTTAACTCTCACTAGTGCTCTAGCGCTAGCTTGTCAGAAAATCTCTGACGTTCTCAGACGCTCCACTGAAGTTTACGCTCTCTCCATTCGCACGCGCAAGCCGGACGGCCTGACAGCGCAACTTTACAATATCCGTCGTCAGGACGCCCGGAAGGAGTACGTCGCTGACCGATTTGCAAAGCTGATCTTGGACCTCGTTGTCCGTACGCTCGCCGCAATGGAGATCCGACCTCTCTCGGGCCATCTGCTGCGTCCACGAGATAAGACCGAGATCAGGCTTGCATGGTACGCCGTCGATGAGTGCATACTCAAGGCCCTACGGACGGTCTTCAACAGAAGTCGAGCACCGCGAGCCGCTGGAAGCTGTCGCGCTGACGGGCTGGTCGAGGTGCAGTACTATCTGACGCAAGTGTCGCTGCTACGGAATCGATTGCAGGCAGAGCAGGCTGTCGGTGGGCCGGACCACGTTCCCTCCCGTGGGCCTGGAGCGTACTTCTCAAGCACGGAAGTCTGGTTGCAGGAGAAGCTAGAAAGCGAGAGAGCTGCGAGAGCGACTTTGGGCGATGAGGATGATGCATTATTGACTGATGACGAGAGTGATGTGATGGCAATGGATGACGAGGACGACGGGTTGGCGATGGCGGAGAGTGGCACGGAGCAAGTTGGAAATGGTCAACTGCCTCCGAGGCGTGCTACGCCTTTCGATCCTGCTACGGAAGCCAACGGCGTCACACCGCAAGCTTCCACACAGACGACCAGCACAGGAGCTCAGACCAACGCGGCTGCTCGGACACGCAATGTTGGCGACCCATCAACGCTGCCTTCTGCTCGAGATACGATCTTGCAGGGTCGCGCAGCCGCTACTGGGCGTCGCATGGGTACGTACAGGCGGGTATCTGACGAATCTCGGATGACCTACCCCAACAACTCACTGGACGACGGCCGACAGCCGCCGTCCGCCGAAGTGCCTGCCGGTGGACTTGGAGAGTCGCAACGCCTCGAAGCAGTCGAGGGCGTGCGCCATGCGGCGGCGACCAACACGAACATTGAAACGCGTGGTAACACATCTCAGCGGAGCCGTCGGACGCGCGATGTCTCAATCTCGAGTGAGCCGACGCCGGAGCCCAGTGAAGCTGGAGAGGGCAACGACGCGTACGTTCCACCGAGAAGGGCCTCTGCCTCTGGTCGTCGTGGGGACGATGAAGACGAGGATGACGTGTGGGATGGGCAGAGGAGGCGAGCTCGACGGAGTCGTTGAAAGCACGTGCTCGGTTAAGAGTCTAAGCAAGCGTGGAATCAAGCATGCAACGACCTGACTTGAACGTTGACGAGGGGAGCGATGATATCATGCACCTACAAAGTCGCAGTCCGCAATCGCGCCACGCGAACTTCACGGAGCCATCGCCGATGGTTAAGATGGTGGATGTTGGTGTGGGGGGGGGCTATCAGATCTTGGTCTTTGCAGTGCCACCCATCCACTAATCAGTTCTCAACGAAACCACACAGTTTGCTCGCCGTTCCTCTACGTGATTCGGCCCCTTGTACAAAGCCGCATTTCTATGAAGCGTGACGCTGTATGCTGAACTTCACAGGTCGACGGCGGCATTCCGCCGGTCCCAACTTGCGGCGCTCGTTGGCTGGGTCCCAACCCAAGGCCGTGAGCGGGATCGGCTGGACGTGATACGTATCTTCGCCACAATCATTCGCAATCGCAGGATCCGCGAATGCGTAAGAAGGTACCGAGGTGCTCAGAGGCTCCTGAGCGCCTTGGTTACGTCTTCCGCATCAATGATCATCCATGCAGCATCGCTAGCTTGCTGTGCACCTTCGCCGAGAACCAGCGCAGCCTGGTCCACGAACTTCTCCGTCAGCTGCTCGTCGCTCATGGGCACTTCCAGGGATCCGACAGCGTGCTCGACATGCTTCTCGAGCTCGCTTCCATCCTTGAAGCGCACGATCAAGCGCACCTGATCGGCGGCAAGACTTCCGTCTGCAATCGCGTCCACCCTGTCTCGGATAGCAGTGACGGTCTCGTCTTGCACGACTCCGTCCGCATACTGCGATGGTCCGGCTTTCCCGTACAACAGGCCGATCGCCGCGCCGTGGAAGACGGAGAACTTGCCTTCGAGTCCGTCCTTGG
>JAWDJV010000146.1:0-33905 GCA_033119285.1 Teratosphaeriaceae sp. CCFEE 6253 | reverse complement strand
GTCGAGAGACCAGGACGTAGATGTAGCCAAGCAGGGCAGCGAAGGCAGACTGCACGGTGTTCATCACGACCGGGTAATGGAAGACTTCGCGCTTGAGTGGAGTGCCATAGTCGGTCGTTGTTATCCGCTCTTGGAGCACACCCCACGTGAGACTGCGAAGCATTAGTACTGCGAACCGAGCTGTTGAGATTGTTTCGATTGACGGACAACGAGGCATATATCCCACCCACGCAGATCAGGAGGTTGAAAGTGTTCGCGGATGACGGGAGGTCTTCACGGCCACTGGGCGAAGTGGCATCTCTGCGGTTCACCACGGTACCATTGAGATGCTCGTTCATGACGCCGTTCGCTTTCTTCGATGCTGTCCCATTCTGATTTCTGTGGCGGATGTCGCCGTTGGTCGTTGACATGTTCCCGGAGAGGAAGTCTGTCTGTGGCGGCAAGAGCTTGTATTGATTGCCCAGCGCAACCGTCCGCATGAGTCTAGGAGAACAACGTCGGCGATGTCTCCTGACATGTTGGAAGTGGAACAGCACGTTTCCTAAGCGTGGTTGGCAAGTTGGCCTACACTCAATGCGGTCGAACAAGCGCGGCCAGTCCCGGTTGATCCGGGCAACGGGTCGACGGGCGTTGTTGTGATGCAGCGTCATTTTCGTTCGCCAGCTTCCATCTGCGCAGTGCACAGGTATCAGCCTGGCATTCCTGCTCGAGCCAATCGCACCTTACATACGTCGACGACGTGCCATACTGTCTTCACAAGGCATCAAAGCTCACACCGTCATGGCGCGCCGCTCGTCGGCACGTTTGCGCAGCCGCAACTCCAGCACACCCAAGCGTGTCTCGCTCTCCCATGATGCAGGAGGCCGGACCCCCCAGACGGCGCCCACCAAGCTCGAGTCACTAGAGGAGCACGACGATGAGATGCCCGGCGCCTTTCCCACTTCTCCGCCTGCCAATGGCACGCCGACTCGTCCTTCCAAGCGGGTCAACATTGGCGTTCAGTCGACACCGAGCAACGTGACACCCATCATGCCTTCGCACGCGGAGATGCACCCGCAGAAGCATCACGGACCTACTACAAAGCCAATGGAAGACGCTCGCCACCTGGGCTTCTCCAACATGGGTACGCACACTGAGCCACCGAAGCAATCGAGTCGCATTGCTACGCTGCAGGGCACGCCGACTCGTGCGCAGAATCCGGCAAAGGAGGCCGAGTCATCGACATACCAGTTCACCTTCAGGCGTGAGCACTCGCTCGAGTTGAGCCCGAACGCAAAGGCGTTGATGCTAGAGAAGCGAGAGGAGGCAGCGCGCTTGAGGGCGCAGATGCTGGCGAACGATGAGCACGATCAGAAAGCCGCGGATGCTGCTGCGCGACAACTGGCCACACTCAAGGGCAAGAAGGGAAGATTCAGCGAGGCGCACAACGAGCAATTCGCCAAGATGGACAGCATTGCCGCGCACCCGTCCATATACCGCGCAGATATCGCCAAGGTGCGGGTGGCAACAGCATCGCAGCAGACGAGCAGTATAATCGACCACGCGAAGTCGTTGAAGCGCAGTCCATCGAAAGCCCAGCTTGATGGCATCGCTTCTGCGCAGGATCGCACTCTTCCTCGCGGCGCGTCACAGCCCGCGATCAGTGCATTCAGCAGCGTCCTGCCGCGGGCCACATCATCGCACGCTCTGCAATTACGAGCCGCTGTAGACCCCTCCTCTCCCACGAAGCGCAAGAAGCGCGCCGCGGACGAGGACGTGTCTGCCCACCGCCCGCCTTCGAGTGAGACCGACGAAAGCGACAGACCAGGCACACCACAGCAGCGCAAACCTTTGCGCATGCACCCAAGCAATCCAAATTTATCTCACATGACTACGCCCACTCAGGCTTCACTGGCACGTGCGACGAGCGTCAAGGTGGCCAAGACTTCGGCCATCCCAGCGCTGGCACGGTCATCATCGAAGCCTAATCTCATGGAGCAGAGCGGCACTCGCGATGGACCAAGCACTCCGCTCCTCGCTCGCTCACCTTCGAAGGCTGCGCTATTCTCCAAGCCCGCGACTGACGTGGCAGTCGACGGCGGCAGTCCTCTGCTGGCCCGTGCGCCGATCAAGAACTCGCCGTTTAAGATGCCAGCTGATCCGCATGGAGGAGGCGCAGCGACTACAGTCATGGCGCCCTTGCTTGCACGCTCACCGGTGAAGATGCCTGTCGCTAAGAGGACGGATTTTGAGGGCGCAATCGATCAGCAGCCTGACATCCCGCTGCTAGCACGCTCGCCTTCGAAGATCGCTCTCCCGTCTCATCCAACCACTACACAGGTCACCGCCTCCCCGGGTAAGACTGGAGGGCTGATGTCTCGTTTCAATCTGCTTCGTAAGTCGCCAATGAAGTCGATCCTCCGCTCACCGCAGCGTCTCTACTCAGACGACCCGGCCAAGGTTGCAGCCGGTACGCATTTCGCGACCCCACCCAAGCCGCGCGCGATGCCAGACGATAGCCTGCTGGCGGCCGCCTCGGCAAGGAAGCGCGTGGACTTCACCTCGTCCACCAAGGCGCGATATGAGGATAGAGGGTCACGCAGCGTTCGGTCGTCATCTGCGGAAGTCTCATCAGTTGCACCAAGCAACGTCGCACACGTTGAGCCAGCGCCAACTCAAAACGATGTCGATTATCCTACCTTGCCGGGTGTGTTGGACTTCGAGGACACTACAGCGACGATGGTGTCACCCTCGCCGCAAAAGCGCCGACAGACCGTTGCGCCTGGTGACTTCACCTTCCGCGCTGATGGGCACGGCGTTGTCTTCTTCGGGCAGTCGCCCAACGCCTCATCGGCGAAGGCTGTTAGGAGACCAAGCATAAGGCACGTATCCGCCGAGCCGGACATTGCTGCCGCTACGCCGCCGGCACCGCCCACTGTACAGGGAAGCAAGAAGCGCAAATTCGCATTCGAGAATGAGCTCAGCATTTCGGCCAGTCATGATGCCAGCGACAAAGAGAACGCCGGTGATCAGGACGCCACAGAAACTCCCGCCGAAGAGGAGCATCGTCCCATGAAGCGCGTCAAGCAAACAGAGCCCTCACCCGCGAAGCCGCGTGAGTCCACGAAGCCTGCTGGTCGTCTTCCGACATTGGGTGTCAAGCCCAAGGGCACCAAGACTACACTCGGCGGGCCCAAAGATGGCAAGAGTGGTAGAAGAGAGGACCGCCAGAGCACGACGACGATCAGCCAGGCACGCTTGAATGCCCTGGCGATGCCGAAGAAGAGAGGTTGACGGAGACGAGCAGGACAAGTCTCATCGGGGGAAATTCGCTAAGGGACCACATGAATATCAAGCAGGCAGAGGAGTTGGAGGTCGTTGGATATTGCGCAAGCTCGGGCGGAATGGGTTGATCGCTCGACACGAGCCTCTTGTGCATGGCAGTGCACACGGATCCGCACATCGTGTGCACATTGCTAGAAAGTGGAGCCTACGGGTCGGAAGGTAGAGATCGAGACGGAAGCCTTCATACCGTGCCATCCACCTCGTGGAATTGTTGGTTCTTGTCGATGTGTTGGAAAGCGCTCCAGACGGGCGCCAAGGACATCTCCGCTGGATTGTCTCCTCTATGCGCTGCCAACCGACATGTCGTGGTGGCGCAAAGACGACCAATGGTACGTGATCCACGGCGCCCTCAATCCCGCCCGCCCGCCCGTGCCGTCTGAGCGCGTGCTAGCGCGCTGGCGCCTAGAGCTAGAAGTCGTAGCGCCACGCTCCACCGACCTCCCATCTTCTCCCCGTTTGCAAGACGTGCAAGCCCACAAACACACACCAGTTCGAGTGCAGAGGACGTCGGGCAGGCCACACACGCTGTCACGATGAACGGCCACGCGATTACACCCGTTGACTACACCGCTCGCTTGGAGTCCTTCAGAAGGTCGGACAGCGAGCGGGATGCTCTGGTTACCGACCTTTTGCAGAAGTTCGAAGAATTACAGATCAGGTACAACGAGAAGAGCGACGACCTGGCCAGCGAAATCGAAACTCGACGCATGTGGCAGGGCAAGGCACGGGTGTCTGAGAGTGCCTTGACGCAACACAAGCAGGTCTCCGGATCGAATAACTTTGCACTGTGTTTACTGGATGGCGACGGGGCTGTCGTAGGCTGACCTTCCGTGCCACGCACTCCTCACTTTCAAGCTGACGTTGAGCAGTTCCAGGACTACCTCCTTGCTATGGGCAATGATGGCGGCGCAGACTGCGCTCATCAGCTGTGAGTATACTCGCGCTCAAAGCGAGGATCGGACAGTGTTGTTGACAAGTGTAGGCACACCGAGCTGCGCAATCACCTTAGAACAACCTATCCGGAGAGCAACGTTGCAGACTGGGGCATTGTCGTGCACGTTATACTCAACATGCAAGGACTAGGCAACAAGCTCCAGGCCTGCGGCATCATATCCACTCCTAACGAGCTCGTTGCCTTTGGACGTGCTTTCAGCCTTGCCCAACCACTGTTCAGCTTCATCGATGTGGGCGGCGGCAAAGAGCGTGCCGACCACAAAGTCCGAGAGACTCTCCGCTTATTCATGCCCAATACGCACTGCAAGCATCTCTTCTTCGGGCCATGCCACGACAACGGATACCTTCCGGTCCTGGAGCCTTACAGACTAGATCATGACACCGCTTCGCGGCTTACGCTAATTGAGACTACACCCGCGGAACCCGCTTTCCTGAAACTCGGTCTGCAGCGCATCCGTTGCCCTCGAGTCTTCCGCTCCGAGAGCTTGCCAGCTAGGCCGAACGGTTTGGCGTCTACATATCAGGCTACGGCGCCTCATCAGTCGCACGCGATGGGCTCTTCGTTCCAGCCTACGTTGCCCATCCGAACGCCTATTGGGATGAGCGCCAGCACCGCGACTTTCGTCCCGGTCGCTCCAACGAAGCAGAACTCGAGTCCCAGCCCAGCACCATCTGCAGAATCTGCAGCAGCCAATTCCTGGGCTTCGGTGGGCAAGTCGGGCGCAAACCCTGGGACGACCATCGATATAGCCTCGAAGAAGGCACCGAGCAGGAGTTTTATCCACGTCAACGTTAACGATGAGCGCGTCGATTTGCCGTTACCTGAATGGGACCCCAAGGCGAACAGTCGCTTTGATGACCGCGTGAGGGCCCAAGGGAAGAGGATGTGCAACAACTATCATCTCCAGGGGAAATGCAATGCTGGTGAGTACTGCGACTACAAGCACGGGCCGACTTTGTCGCCCGGCGAGCAACTCGTGCTCAGGCACAAAGTTCGTAACCTCAGCTGTCCGAAAGATAGTGCTTGTTGGGACCCGAAATGCATCCTCGGTCACCATTGCCGATCCGGCAAAAAGGACTGCTACTATGCCAGTGCCTGTAAATTCGCTAGCTCGCATGGCATGGATACGGTGAGTCGTATCATTGCTTATGTGCGCAGAACACCTTGCTGATGCATGTTGCAGGAGCCAGCGAAGCGTGTGGACGAGGATGGCAAAGAGGAGTGGCTGTCGTCATACCTCGAGAAGTATCGGAAATGAGTTCACGTTCGGTGTACCTAAGACTACGTAGCATATCTTACCCACTTGTCATTCCTTGTCGAAGTGGCCAAGGCACTGGGAAGACTGACCTGTAGTAACTCAGTCTATGTTCGTATCTCGTGAGTCTCTGAGCTGGCGCTTGGCAGTAACACTGCCGCGGGCATGACGGGAAGGCTCCAACAACATCCGCTCTCTTTTCGGACTTCACTCCACTTATTGCCGGAACCTCACACGACTCGGTCACATTACAATGACTTTCCACTATTGATAGATGCCACCGCCTGGGCTGCCAATGACGAGGCTCTGGGCGTCCCTCCATTCGTGACGGCGTCCGCGACTGTTGCTCGGTCTACTACGCGTCGCCAATGCTTGGGTCACATTGGCATCCTCATCAACAACGTCCCTCAAAACGGGACGCTCTCGCAGTACCTTCGCGTGTGATTTCATCTCTCTCCGGCTGGGTCTCTGATTTCCTTTGCTCTTTCCTTGTGCTAGGGACGTCACCTCCACTGCTTATCGCGACTTTCATACCACCAGCTTCTTCGGATCCAGTCCACTCTCATTCACGACAGGATGCGCACGGTAATCTCCATCTGCGCCGCCGCTTGTGCGCTCTTGCCTTTGGCCACGTTGGCCCAAGTCGTCAAACGACAGCAGGGCAGCCTGCCATCGGTAAGCACCCCGACGGAGCCTGATGGAAGGACTCCGATGGAGCTGACGACCTATTGAGATCACCACGGAGGGCAATGCATTCTACGCTGGAGACGAGAGATGGTATATACGCGGCGTAGCCTATCAGCCAGGCGGAGCCGCCGATGCGTCCGACCCTTTGCTCGATCTCGACAGCTTGCGGAGGGACGTCGAGCAATTCACGACGCTGGGAATCAACACCATTCGGATCTACACGATTGATAACAGCCAGAACCATGATGAGGCAATGCAAATTCTGGATGAGGCGGGCATATACCTGGCACTGGACGCAAACACGCCGCAGTACAGTCTGAACCGGGAGAGTCTGACTTCGCTGCATGCCAGCTACAACGATGTCTAACTGCAATCTGTCTTCGCCACAATCGATGCCTTTGCCGGATATAGTTCGTTGTCTTCGACGCCCATCACTGATGGCGGTGCTGACGTTTTCCTGTGCAGGCAATCTGGCCATGCTCTTCTCCGGCAACGAGGTCATCAACGCCAGGAACAACACCAACGCGGCGCCGTACATCAAGGCTGTCACTCGGGACATGAAGTGAGCCTCAAGAGATAGCTTGTATCCTGACGCTGCTGACGCACAAGATCAGGCAGTACATTTCTGCCCAGAATGACCGCCAGATCCCCGTCGGGTACTCTGCCGCGGATGTGGCTGAAAACATCGAACCGCAAGCATTGTACTTTGCCTGCGGGCCCGACGAGATCGCTCGGTCAGACTTCTTCGGTAAGTGTTCTCCTTCCTTGATCATCCCTCAAGCACCCACTGACCCTTGCGATGGCAGCGTTCAATGACTATAGCTGGTGCGACCCCTCTGACTTCTCCCGATCTGGCTGGGACCGCAAAGTGGAGACCTACAGCAACTACTCTCTGCCAATTTTCCTGTCCGAAGTCGGCTGTATCACTGGCACCCGAGAGTGGAACGAGATCGCATCTCTTTACTCCGACAACATGACGGGTGTCTACTCCGGTGGCTTGGTATACGAGTACACGATTGAGCCCAACGGCTATGGGCTAGTGGAGCTGAGTGGCGGCCAAATCTCGCCCAACGACGACTTTGATCGGCTGCAGGAGGCATACGCGGCGACTCCCAACCCGACCGGCGATGGTGGCGCTCGCACGACCACCACGGTCCCGGATTGCCCAGCAGAGGACGAGAACTGGTCTGTGAGTACCTCGAACCTGCCTGAGATCCCAGCGGGCGCGGCGCAGTACATCCGCGAAGGTGCTGGCACCGGTCCAGGCCTGACGACTGAGAGCAGCCAGTGGGCCGGCACGCCCAGTGAGACTGAGCCCGACCTGAGCAACGGGTCCGAGGTCAGTGAAGATCTCTCGAATGGAACGTCGACTGCCAGCGGCAGCGATAGCAGCTCGTCCTCCGACAGCTCAAGCGGAAGCGGCACGGCTGCGGAGGACGCGGGGGCTGAGAGCAGTGCGGATGGTCTACGCACGTGCGTGCCTGTAATGCTTGTCAGCTCGATGCTTGCGGCGGCCCTTGCCCTGCTCTAGTAGGACGATGGGAGAGTGGCCCCAGCAGCTGGAGTGTGGCGCTATGTACGATAAATGGGCTCGTCGAGGGTCAATCGATTGCGACTGTATGTGTAGTAACTTGGTCAGCGTCTCTCGAGCTTGCTGGCCATCTTTGTACGACTACGCCACCGTCTGTCTCTTGTTCCAATGGGGACACACGCGTCGAGCGGCTTCTCTTGATACTGTAAGGTGCATGTACATACATGCACATATGAAGCGCCCGCTGCCTCTCGCCCTCGGTCAACAATCTCTCTTCGGACCCGAGCACTGGCTGGATTGGACCCGCACCACCTCCGTGACTCTTCTCGCTCGCATCCGCATTGGGCCATCCACGCCGCACCTGCTGGCCAGCTGTCGGATGCGAGGAAGGCAGCTCAACCGCGTCATGCCACCCGAGCAGAGCATCGCGTCAAGAGGCATAAGAACATGCTGCCTGCCAGGTAAGTGTGCAGTCTGCCCGCCTCCAGCCCGGCAAGCAGTCCACTACAACATCTCCTCGTCCACATCCAATGGCACCTCCTTCCATCCTCATCGTGGGCTGCGGCGTGGCGGGCACTCCCCTGGCCACCTTTCTCCTCTCCACCCCCCAGCCCGCAGCACAGAGAGCGCACATCACGATCCTCGAGCGCGCCTCGTCGCCGCGGCCGCAGGGCCAGAATGTGGACATTCGTGGCGCGGGCGTGACCATTATGCGGAAGCTGGGCATCGAGACGGCCGTACGTCGCTCCGTCACGGGCGAGGAGGGCGTGCAGCTCGTGGACGCCCGCAATCGCGTCTGGGCCGAGAACGCGGCAGACAAGACGGGCAAGATACAGACGGGCACGAGCGACATTGAGATCTTGAGGGGTCGCCTGGCAGAGATCTGCTATCTGCGAAGCCGGTCTCTGAGTGACGAGGTGAAGGAGCAGGGCGGCAAGGGCATCGAGTACATATTCGGTGACCACCTGCAATCCCTCGATCAAGATAGCGACAAAGTGCATGTTCGGCTGGCCAAGAGCGGCAAGCGGCGAACATTTGACATCGTGATCGGCGCGGATGGACTGCAGAGCCGGACCCGACGCATGGTCTGGGGCGAGGAAGGAGAGGCGGAACGGGTGCAGCAAGTCGCCGGCATGTACGGCGCTTTCTTCAGCCTGCCCAAAGCACCCACGGACAGTCTGTGGAGACGATGGTACACTGCTCCCGGACGGCGAAGCGTCATGGTACGGCCGAGCGATGCTCGGGAGCCAGACCGCATGACGGCGTTCATGATGATCATGAACGAGCAGGATGACAGGCTCCGAAGCGCTGCGAGAGATGGTCGCAAAGGAGCCGATGTGCAGAAGGCGCTGTTTGCCGAGTACTTCGATGGGTTGGCGTGGGAGTGCCCGAGGATCGTTAAGGCGATGCAGGAGGCCGATGACTTCTACTACGACATGGTGGCGCAGGTCAAGATGGATACGTGGAGTAAAGGTCGAGTGGTGTTGCTTGGAGATGCTGGGTCAGTGCGGCCAAATGCTTCGTGGTCTGTCAAGCTAACGGCATACGCAGCTACTGTGCCTCTCCAATCTCCGGCATGGGTACCACACTCGCGCTGAACGGGGCCTACAATCTAGCCGGCGCATTGGTCCAGCATCCTGACGACCATACCGCCGCATTCGCTGCCTACGAGGAGACGATGCGGCCGATCGTCAACTTGGCACAGAAGCTGCCGCTCGGCGGTCGAGCTCCGTACTTGATCAATCTGGAGACGGCGTGGGGCATCTGGATACGCAACGTAATAGCCTATGTCGTCTCGATATCCGGGATTGCGCTCCTGATCGCCAAGTTCGCGGGGCCCCCGGCGGATGCCGTGCCCGTAGAAGAGTTTGGGTTCCGACAGCTGGAGGATTGGCAACAAGAGAAGTGAAGATCGTTGGAGTTTCATGGTAATGTAGTCACGCTATACGAGCCTCCACTCACGAAGACGGCGACCCGCTGGATTAGACCTCCCATCTTCGCCAGCCACGTTTGGAACTGGCAGTCCCCTTGTTGAATTTAAATGGGTCATGATGGCAGGTATGTCTCGACATGCTATTGTAGGGGCTCATCACAAAAACTTGGCGTCCCTGCATGGCAAGAGAGGGCCCCCGATCGTGTTTACATGTAGTTGTCCAGATGCAATCGCTCAGTCCATTGTAGCACAGTAATCCTCACGCTCGTCCACGACCTGCAGCGATGTCTCCCCAAGTCAAATGCTCTGGCGCAATCGGCCGACGACTTCGGACAGCCGTCGCTCGATTCGAGCCTGCAAGTTTGTCTCTGTGGGCAGCAAGGCATCGCGGATGGCGAGGTTAGAAGTAGTGAGTAGCGTCGTCCCATCGCGCCGGGATTCTTGTGGCGGGTTGATCCGGCTTGTTGGGGGCAGTACTGGTGTCACTGGGTGTAACGATTAGACGGTTTGCACGGTCTGCAGCTGTCTTATGTGCATTGGTGCCGGGTAGAAGTGGCCAAGGGCTGGTACCGAGTCAGCTTGCTGTATATTGGCGTGTAGCGATGAATGACTGACTCGGATTGCCGGGCAGCCATCCTGACGGCAACGGAGTGTTGTGAAGATGTGAAGGTAAGCCCGACCGGCGGGCTGTATGTCAAGGAGTGTAGGCAGTGAGCGAGTCTGGATTGGCAATGGCAACGTTGACAAGGTCGTTGTGTATGGGCATGGCTAGAGTGTCTCAATGCTCATGGCTTCATAGTCATGAAACTCGTTAATCAGGTAGCGACTGAGAGAGGGTCACCTCGAGACTTACTACTTCTGCTCAGTCCATGTCTGATGCTATCTTACACGGTCCCGGCTTGTGTTTCTCGGGACGAGAACGGCACCTACTTGCGTGACAGGCTTGCAAAGACCCGGCTCTTCACATTTCAGTCAGGGGCAAGCCGGAGTAACACTGGCGATATGGCTGCATTTACCGAATGGGCCTGTGGGTTGTGATCAAAGGACGATACAGGCTATCACAGTATCCACGGCAGAGTCCGACCCTGAGAGCTCGTCTTACGGACGTGGGCTTGGACAAAGACCTCTCCTCAACATGTCCGGATGTGGTGAGCCGGCTTTGTTGCTGGAATCTGTCTTCCACAGGGTGAAATAGAATGCCCGTCTATAGGGAAGACACATCCAACACGTCGAGTCGGCTGACTGCATCCTGCCACATACTACCCGACCATGGCAGACAACACGGCCCTCGTTCTCACGATCATCAACGTCGTCTTCACGTGCCTCACAGCAACCGCGCTCTTCGTGTCCCTACTGACACTGCACCGGGCATGGCAGCACGTGCTGAATCTCCAATACTTGATCAGCCAGCTCAGGACAATGGACTTGGACGCGAGGCGCCCGCTTCCTGAGGTCAGCCCAGCGCCCGGTCCCGGGAACGGTGCCGTCACCTCGAGGCCATTCCCGACCCATCAAGAACTGCCATTGTCATCTCCAGTGGCAAGGCCGCAGCCGCCACCGCGGTACCCTGAAGCTGTTGGGGCCAGGCTCAGAGAGTACGAGATAGTCCGGCAGAGCAGTCCGCAGTCGTTTGTGTGAGGATGGCCGTGGGCGTCGACCGTTGCCAGATCATATATTGCGGCGGCAATACGTCTCAAAGGGCATGATCGCCTGGTCCGGACAGATCTTCACGACGGAGAGACTTCGCATATGCCTCATCGCACTATGTTGGACATTGGGGTGAGGTCGCGGGGAGATTTCGGGAGAGGGTGGAATGAGGGGCGAAGGGTGTCTCGGAACATTGATTCTCCGCGCCGCGAACCTCTGTGCCAAGACCACCCAAATCACCGCCCACGAAGGCGGGTCGTTAGCATTACTCCACGCACTCTCGACCATCCACCGCCCTATTTAGCACCGCCAAAATGCAGAAATCCGAGGCACCGGCGCAAGCCACGAGCGGCACGAACGTCAGCAAGCGCCGCAAGTTCGTCGCCGACGGCGTCTTCTACGCCGAGTTGAACGAATTCTTCCAGCGTGAGCTGGCCGAGGAGGGCTATTCGGGGGTGGAAGTGCGGGTCACGCCGACCGTGACGGACATCATCATCCGCGCGACGCACACGCAGGAGGTCCTGGGCGAGCAGGGCCGGAGGATCCGGGAGGTGAGGCAGCAACACTTGTGAACACGGGCCGGGGAGTGATATACTGACGAGGCTGGATCGCAGTTAACCAGCCTGATCACGCACCGCTTCCGCTTCCCTCCGGACTCCGTCTCCCTCTATGCCGCCAAGGTCCAGTCCCGTGGTCTCTCCGCCGTCGCCCAGTGCGAGTCCCTGCGCTACAAGCTGCTGAACGGCCTGGCCGTGCGTCGCGCATGCTACGGTGTGCTCCGGTGGGTTTGGACTGTCACATGTTATTGCCCTGACTCCGCTGATATACGTGCCCTCCCAGCTTCATCACGGAGTCCGGCGCAAAGGGCTGCGAAGTCGTCGTCTCCGGCAAGCTGCGCGCCGCCCGCGCCAAGTCCATGAAATTCACCGACGGCTTCATGATTCATTCCGGCCAGCCCGCCAAGGACTTCATCGACCACGCCACCCGCCACGTCCTACTGCGCCAAGGTGTGCTCGGCATCAAGGTCAAGATCATGCGTGCCAGCTCCGCCCCAGGCGACCCAGCAGGCGAGAAGAGCGGCGGCAAGGGCCTGCCAGACTCGGTCACCGTCATCGAGCCGAAGGAGGAGCAGCCAGTCGTTGCGCCAAACTCGCAGGATTACGGTGCGAAGGCAGCGCAGGCACAGGCGTACCAGCAGCAGCAGCAAGAGCAGGCAGCAGCGCAAGAAGGCGGACCGGGAGCTGAGGAGGGCGGCGAGCAGCCTGCAGGCGGTGCTGAGTACTAGAAAGTGACTCGAGTGCCTGATGTCGTATGAGCGTTCGGGATGAGGGCGTTGGTGCTTTCAGCGCATGGCACATGCTTGACTGCCGAGCCTGCCTGAGCTTGTGTAGCCTGGTACGAGACGCTTCTCCATGAAGGCAGCCGCCGTATAGCACAAATTGTGGCGCACGGTTGAGTGGCTCGTCCTGCTCGTTGATCTTACTCCACGGCTCTGTGTGTGGCAACGCTGAACCAAGAGACCACAGTTCATGACGAGACCATCCCGCGAGTCCGCCTAAAACGACAGTAGCGACCGCGACATCTCACCATACGTGCAACGTCCGCCAGCAACGAACCGACACATATATTGGCGCTGCTTACATCCCAATAAGTTCAGGTCCACACGCTGACCTTCCCACTCCCATCAGCAACCGCTCGCACACGGCCATTGATCTGCAATGGATTGCCGTCGTACACCACAAATTCGTGCTCGCTCTGCTTCTCCAATCCTAGCATCTCCACAAGGTTCCCCGAGATCATCTGCAGAGCTTCCACCTCACTGATGTTGCCATCACTGTTCGCATGTGCGATGCCGGCCTTCAAGTCCAGATCCCGCGTCTCCCAGTCCTCAGCAACGCTGATACCTAGCTTCACACCTGCAGCATGGAGAACGTCAATGGCGGTGCCGTTCGTAAGGGGCGCCCCCGTCAGCGATCGCCGCTGGTCCCAGCTCTCGCCATAGGGGAGCAAGGGTGCCAATATAACGCTGGTGTTTGACGAAGCCAGCTCAGTAGCAAGGAGATGAGACTCGGCGCCGCCAAAGATGATAAGACGTAGTGCATCCGAGCTTGCGGTCTCTACCTCCAACTTCAGTCGGAGGACGGAGGCGATGATGTCTGCGCTGTGGACGGTGATGACCAGTGGGATCTGACCTCTGACTGCGTGGCGCAGCCTGTAATCTTCCACGGAGGCTTTCTCATCGGTCTCATTGGCCTTGACAGCCTTTAATAGCTTCTCCCGAAGCTCGCCAACGGCACTACTCAAGCTCGGGGTCTTGCCCTGCTTCGCCGCGAGCGTCAGTGTGTAGTGCACAGCAACCTCGTCCTGCCACACTGCAGACTTCTCCAGAGCGTGCTTCGCGCCGGTCTTGAAGCCGACAGATACGCCCTGAGCCCCCCCACCTTGGTGGGCAGGCGCGGAGATCGCTCGGGTCACGCCGTGGCGGTACGCAGCTTTCAAGCCTTTCGTGTCCAGAGCCAGGCCATCGATACCTTTCGAGAAGGTACCCGAATCGTTGTCGCCGTCTTTCGTGTCCTTCTCGGCGGCGATCTCGGCCAGACCCAATGATGAGCCAAAGGCTGTGAACGGAGCGAGGACAACTCCATGCTGGAGATGCACTGTCGCAACGCCTGCCTGCTGTGCCAAGGCCGTTTGACTCTCGCACTGCCCGATGCAATCGATTCTGGCATTGCGGATGACCACGACGCCATCATCGCTTGTACTGAGATCGCGGTCAAGTCCCGGCAGGACTACGCTATGGACGCCTGAGAAGATGACATGCTCGATATCCCTTCGCGTGTCCGTGATCGTCTGTAGTGTGGTGTCTGGCTCAATTGGCCGTGTTATCGGTTTCTCCAGCTCCACGGGATCATCAAATTGCGGCACACCATCGATCCAGACTTGCACTGGGGTAGCTCCCACGCTGAGCGGATCAGAGTCCCAGACCACGATGTCAGCGTCAAATCCCGCCTTCACCTTGCCAATCCTCTCTCCAAGCCCCAACAACTCTGCGGACGCAGTAGTGACGCCAGCCAGCGCCGCATGGTAGGGCAAACCGTTGCGGTACGCTTTTGCTGCCTCAAAGACGACGTGCTGAGCATTCAGGACCGGATTGTCGCTCACGTAGACCGGAGTAACGCCATTCTCGTACAGTATCTTGCCTGCTTGCTCAGAGGCGACATATGCTTCGGCCTTGTAGTACATGTTGTCCGCGAAGAGGGCGGCCACGGGTGTGTGATTGCCATAAGCTCGCTTCAGAACCTCCGGGATCAGATAAGTACTGTGGGCGTGATGGAAGGCGCGGATCGAAAAGCGGAACTCATTCGTGTGTCGGACAAAGGCTTCGAGATCGGGCACGGTGTAGCAATGTGTGTTGACATGGACTTGCCCTCTCAGCACGGCGCCCAGGCTCTCCCATTGAAGCTCCAGGGGCAGATACGTGTCCAGTGAGTCTGCTCCATAGCGGTCGGCGGCATCGCACCAGTCGTCCTGCGCCTTCACTAGGCTGCTCGCTTGCTCAAAGGCATGACGGAAGTACCACGCCTCGCCCAGTCTGCTGAACGGACCAAAGTCTCGCCCGACCCGACCGTACACGTTCTTCGCATTCTCGCCGCACGCCATCTTCATGTATCTCCAGTTGTTATCCGGGTCAGCGAGCATGCTCCCCGCACTGAGCTCACTCCGGCCATCGGGCTTCCCGACCGCCATTTTCAGCACGTATGCTTCGCCACCGATGTTGTTGCCGCTGCCCGGAAGTATGAGGGATGTCGTCACGCCTCCAGACTTGATGACCCGTATCTGCGGGTCGAGCGGATTGATGCCGTCGATCGAGCGGACGTACGGCGTGATATCGCTGGATAGCTCGTTGGTGTCCGAGCTGCCTCGAAGGTCCGGCAGCATGTCGTCGCCTGCGTGAGAATGCATGTCCACTATTCCCGCGGTCAACAGTCGGCCACCGGCATCCCATATCTCGACACCCTCGGGAAGCGCGAGCGTTGAGAGATCGGGTGCCAGCTCCTTGATCAGACCGTGGACCAGAAGCACATCGGCCGTGATCCAACTGTAGCCCTTCCCAGCATGGGCATCTTCCGCCGAGGTGCCCGCTGCAGGCTCGCCGGTCCACACTGTCGCATTGCGTATGAGCACAGGCTTCTGGGCATCGAGGGAACGAGCATTGCGCTCTCGCGGCCCACTTGGGTCTTGGGGGCGCGAGCGTAGCTGAGCGCAGTGAGCGTGATCTGCTTGCAGCCGCTCCACAGACAAGATCGAGTTCTTCGCGGGTGTCCTACTGGAGGTGCTCTGCTGTGTGAAGTGCTGGCAGACGGCATAACTCAGCAATGAAAGCACCAATAACCCTACTATGCGGCGTCGAAAGCGACGCCGGTGGCGAAAGGTGGCCGGCTCGTCGAACGGGGTGTACCGAGGAAGAGCCTCTTTGCACTTGGTCGAACCCATGATGCGCGGTTGGGAGGGGACCGGTCGATGGAAGCGTCGTGGAAGTTTGTTTGTTTGCAAAGACGAGGTTCCGTACTTGAAGTACATGTAATCACGACGAATCCCGCATTTGGCAGGTGGCTACATGCACCACCTGGAAGCGCTTGAGGATTACTCATATAGGCCGTTGTGGACTGCTAGGTATCACTCGCATGGCTACGCCCCTCCCAGCTTGTATGAGCACAGTGTGGGTGATTGCCCAGAGCACTCTGCTAGCACCCACAGGACGCCCACACTCCACGCCCACTCAAGACTCCTCCAGGTCGCTCGGCTGGTATTCGTTCTCCGCGTCGCGCGGCCCATACTGCTTGACGAAGGCTGTGTAGTCTTCGAAACTCTGAACGGCCCACTCCGTCGGTACCGTGAGCGGTGCAAACGGCACGCCCCGCTGCGCGAAATCGTCCAGTCGCTTCCTCGTCAACTCCCTGTTCTTGTTGACGCTGTACACGCTGATCCTATGCGCAGAACTGGTCACGTGCAAGCCCCAATTCCATGCGGCTCGGACATTGAGCGGCTGAGTGTTCAGCGAGTTGTCCCAGCAGCGGCACACGATCTCCACCCACCCCTCCACGTCGCAGGGCAGATCGATCTCCCATGTTCGCCAGGCAAACTTTCGCTTGGGCGAGAGCGCTTCTTGTGAGACTGCGTACCAGCTGAAGCCACCGTCCGCGGATAGCTCGACGCGCTCTGGCCAGCGTCCTCCACCTGAGTAGGCCCAGCCTTTGCAGTGGATATTGCCGTTGTGGATCACGATCTGCTTTTGCCATGGTGACATGATGGCCGAGCTCACAGGCATTTCCTGGATCTGGATGCCGTCAGTCATGAGCTGATTGTGCTTGCCGACTTGCTGGTTGAAGTAGAGGTATTCCTGTGATTGCACCGGTGCCAAAGATGGCGTCTCGATGGCCTTGATTCGGTACAGCCACTTCACGCTACGAGCGCCGATGTAGCCCATGACCACCACCCGGAGCGGATAGCCGTGGATCTTAGGCAGAGGGTCTCCGTTCATTTGCCAAGCGAGCATGACCTCGTTGGCCTTGACCTTCGACCAAGGTACGCTGACCAGGTAATTCATGGTACTGTTCTTCTTGAAGTAAGTATCGGCGCCGTAGAACTCGAGGTGCTTGCCTCCGTCGACGAGGCCGCCGCAGGCCTTGATGACTTTCTTCAGGCTGACTCCGACGTACTTCGCTGTGCCGATGGCACCTGAGCGCAATCAGTATTTAGTAGCACCAGTTTTGCAGGATCAGGATCTTACTCACCCTCGGCCCATGGTGCGTTGATCATCTCGTCCCCTTCTCCAGCGTAGAGGTTGATCTGCTCAACGCGACGCGTTCCGGAGCACTGTATGGTGACTGTTTGCTCCATCCTGGGGAATTTCGACTCATCCATCAGATCATCAAGTGTGAACACCTTGGGGTCCTTCACTAAGCCGTCGAGCTGGAGACTGTACTTGTCCTTTGCGATGTGCGGGATACCGCCGTGGTTACGAACAAAATGAAGCGGGTTTGGAGTTACAGGTTGAGCGGTGGTTAGGCGTTTCGGAGATTCCCCTGGGCGGAGTCAGCACACTGCAAGTGAGTAGCAGGTCTTCTGTACGAACCGTTGTACGGGAATTGCAGCCTAAGATGAGACCGGGGAAGTCAGCAGGACCTCGACATTATCGACTCTGCTCCAATCAAGCGCCTTACAGGTGAAGCATGTCCTTGTGCTTTTCCTCCTTGACATCCTCCCACGAGCGATCGGCGACCTCGGTCAGGGCCCCACCGATTGCGGAGTGCCACTGTTTCCAGCGCACCCCCTCGAGGACGGGGTTGGTCCCGGGAATCGGGCCCATCTGGAACTCCGGCGGTGGCGGGAACTAGGATGCGAGTGAGTGAGCGGCTCTGGGGCTACTTCTGGACGACCTACGTTCTGGGAGATCAGGATCTTGTGGGCCTTCTCCTTCTTCTCCGGATACGACTCCCATTCGATGTAGCCCTCCCACCCTTCCCGCTCCTCGGCGAAGAGCTTGCTGCGATCGCCGACGGATTCGATGGCCGCCTCATCCTTGAAGGGCTCGTACTCCAGTGGCTTGATGTAACGCGCCTCGGGACCAGACTGGTCGAGGATGGGCAGGCTGGCGCTATGCAGACCTTGCTCGATCTTCCACTCGTCGGGACGGTTCGGTAGATCAGCCTGCTCTTGGCGGCTTGACGAGGTAGCCCCGGAGTCGCCCATGTCGGTGCGATTGCAGGCCGCGCTGTTGCGGAGAGTGGTGCAGGTGGCGAGCGAAGAGCACCGACTCCTTACCTTGGAGGGAGCAGGCCGGAGCGCAGTTGTGTCGACGCAGCGAGAAGCGAGCCTTCCACAACGACAGCGGATGTGGACGGAGTCAAGCTCTAAGGGACATGCATCTCAATGGCGAAGCTCAGGTCGCTGACTGAAGATCATGCGCGTCCCGCACACGCTTCCGGCGGCATACTACCCAGCTACTTCTGGCCGAAGTCGACGATGCGTCGTGAAGTCGTCACGACTTCTCATCCGCGCTTGTGCCTGCAGGCTCCCGTCTGCGGCACGCGTCGCTGGCCGCTCCACCTTCACTGCCGGCATGTTCATGAGCAGGCCAATGGGATATCACGAGCCGCCAAGATGATGGGATGATAAGACATGACTGATTGCCGTGTCAGCCACGGCACCCTGGAGTTGGACCGATGAGGCAACTCCCCATGCAATCGCGGAGCTGGAGCGGATCGCTGCTGGCAGCCGAGCGGCTGCAGTCTCGTTGCACGACGATCTCGTTCATGCCCGCTCGGAGACGGCGGCATCCGTGCGCCGGCGAGATCCCGCTCCTTGCCGCCA
The DNA here is from genome assembly GCA_033119285.1 of Teratosphaeriaceae sp. CCFEE 6253. Classification (NCBI taxonomy): domain Eukaryota; kingdom Fungi; phylum Ascomycota; class Dothideomycetes; order Mycosphaerellales; family Teratosphaeriaceae; species Teratosphaeriaceae sp. CCFEE 6253. The sequence goes on along the minus strand of JAWDJV010000146.1, from coordinate 15,199 downwards.
CGTCCCCAACTCTCCCGCAGACGATCGCTGCGGCGTGACACGCTGATGGACGTGGCAGAGCGCGGTCGGTGAAGCAACACGAAGCTGTCGCGCCGAGCCGCTAGCGCGACCAGGCCTTGGCTCTATGGCGACCCGACCGCACTTCCCCCCGCACCTCAGCATCGCCATGCCTAGCACCACTACATGTAGGACTGCTCGACCTGCGACTACGTGCACTTCTGACATCGCAAACAATTCGCCCCCGGCTCGATACCGAGCAATTTACGACTCATGCTGCGGGCCGTGACGCTCTGGCCGACCGCGCTTTTTGGCGCCATCGAGCCCGCCCTCCTGTACGCTCGCCCGCTTCCCTTCCGGAGCGGTCCTTGCTCACACCATCAGGCTCTGGGCGTACTATGCGCTCTTGCAAGATCCGAAGCAGTTCTACCTGGACCAAGTCCCGCACAGCACACTCGCTGAGGCGAGCTTCACGCCCCAAGCGGAGCTGCTGGTCCTGCTACTTGGGAATGTATACCTGCTGTTAGCCCTGCTGGCCCTCATATGCATCTGGACTCCCCATCGAAGCGTGGCGGACCGTTACCTCCTGGCCGTCGCGGTCGCTGATCTCGGCCATATCTACGCCACGTATCGTGTTTGGGGCTCCGATTTCTGGGACTGGACTCAATGGAACGACATGATGTGGGGTAACGTAGGTGTGAGCGCCTTCTTGCATGTCAACCGCTTAGCCACCGTGCTTGGTGTCTTTGGAAAGGGTGCGAAGTAGGTTGCTGCAGAGAAGTGAGTGCTGCTGTAGTGCCAGATGATGCCTGAAGCTAGCTATGAGATTCCGCTTGACGTTCATAACCGGGATGCAGGTGACGTCTGGGCGCCGCAGCATCTGTCACTCGTACAGCCTCTTCCTGGCTGAAAGATTGCACGCCCAGCTTGCATGGCAGGTCGGCAAAGTAAGCTTGGGTGTTCGTTTCCGCCGCCATGTAAGCGTCATACCACACCATGAGCTGTATGGTCACGTTCGGTAGACCCAGCTGCTGTATACCGCCTCGCAGCGCGATCATCCTGCAATCAGTCAGCGGCAATGGCCAGCAATCTGTGAATCAGGAGCATACCTCTGTTGAGCTGCTCTGTGGACTCGAGACGCCCCTGCTCGATCCCCATAGGTATGCTCGTGCAGGGCGATCTTGCCAACAGCTGAGATGATGGCGTTGCTCGTCGCACGTTTCGGGTCGGCCAGCGCATCGTTCAACGCCTTGATGGCGCGTTGCCTGAGCCAGAGAGCTTTGGTGACGTGCAGAGTGCCGTCCACGACTGGAACGCCGGTCGCGAGATACAATGACGTGTAATAGAGCGCAGGTTCGGTGAGCTCGAAGCGTCGCGACCAGACCACGTAGTCTTCTAGCTCGGCTGCTGGACACTTCCAAAGACGATGGCCTTTCGGTATCACGACACCATATCAAAAGTCAAGTAGAGGTCCAAACCACTGGAGGTAAGGCACAGGGTAGGTATGGAATGGGTCTCTGCGGCCGGTGTTCAGGAGTAGAGGATCTGGTAATCGCCGAGGCTCAGCAACGACCAGGGCATGCTGGTCGAGGGATGTCCTCGTCTTATTGTTGACGAAGGCGGCCGCTTCTTCGGGCGAGTGCCCGTGGAGATACGGAGAGTCGACCGATGCTTCTTGCCGAACGGCTGATTCGGGTCCCAGGAGATTTGGGACGCGCAAGTCGCGGCTTGTGCGTACTCGAGCGGATGTCGGACCAGACTCTGGTGAGGACGGAATGGAAGCATGCGAGGCTGAAAGATTGTCTGACGGCTGTATAAGTGACTCAGCTGGTGCAGGCAGCAGCGTCGGCAGAGGCTGTGGTCTTGGGATCAATGGCTCTTGGGGCAGTTGCCTGTACTTCGCATAGCGCAGGCCTTTGCGCGAAGAGACGCGATGACTGTGCGCTGTAGCCCGCGAGCGAACCGCTTTCCGTAGTGTACCGTCGTCCTGATCTCCGGGTTGGTCGGGATGGACGAAGATGAACGCCTCGTGTAGGCTCATGGCGGGTGGCGTCGGAGCGTGTCGAAGTCTGTTTGCATGCTATCGCAGCTGGTCCAGAGAGCAGAGACGAATATCACACCGCCTACGAGAGGTCGGTCCGGTGTTGGATATGGCCTCACGAGAGTGGGCCTAGCAATCGCCGACGCGTTGCCCCGCTCGCATTCCGCCGTGTAGGTTGTGCAGACAGCAGTCGGGGATGCGAATATTGTTCACGAGCAATCGCCGGTTACCAGGATCCGAGACTGCCCAGGTGGTTAGGGGCAGAGTACGTGCACTGTACAACAGCTGGAGGGCAGCTGCGATCTCCCCGGAAGAACGTTTCACTGGTGCCGACGGGAGGAGTTCCGTCGCGCCATCAACCTCTGTGACAAGCTTATGAAGCGTCAGCCATCACTTGTCACGTCAGGCTTCAGCCAGCAACTCATCAATGGTGCGGACTGGGCGGAAGAAGGTCAGGAGCGGCTGCCATCATTGTAAGAGACGCAAAGTCAAGGCACGCGCCCCGCAGAGTCGTTCCCGTTGACATTTCCGCTGAGACTGAGACTGCTGCCGACGACAGTGCGATGAAGCGCGACCTCGATGCAGTGCGTGCGTCCGGCATGCTGTCCCGTGCGAGTATCCCAAGCCGGCACCGCGACATCAAGCCATCGGAGAGTCACCGCACCGGCCCGACTCGCCGCCTGCTGCCGCCAACTCGCCTTCGTGTACTGAGGGTTCGTTGCAGGACTCGATCCCATTCGATCACTCGCTCGAGCTGCGTCTGATGCACCAGTGGACTGCGCACACCTGCAAGTCGCTTGCAAGGGGCCCGGAGTATGAATTTCTGAGGGACGAAGCGCCTCTGATCGCTCTCAAGCAGCCGTGGCGTCCGGCCCTCAAAGACGCCATGTTCGCTCTGGCAGCCCAACACACTGCAGACACGACATCCAGCGAGCCCCACTGGAGCACCATTGCGGTCGCGTACTCGGCGAAGGCGGCAGACGAGCTCCACCAGGAATTGCCCACAGCGCTGGACGATGACGCTCAGTCCGTCTACCTGACATCAGTCATGCTCTGCATCGACAAACTCCAAAGACTTGCGCAGACCGCCGACCTGCTCCCGTGGCTCCGCTCATCAGTCGCCGTGCGGGCTGCCCGTGAGAGGCTGGCAGAGTCGCGTAGCACCGACACCGTCCGGCTGACAGGCATGCTGTACGATTCGTCGTCCTTGATGATCGAGGCACGGGAATCATACTTGGCGGAGCAAGGCAGGCCGTTCACATACTTGCTCACTTTCGCTTCGGAATATGAAACGCTGTCGTCGGAAGACCAAGACGCCTACATCGAGCTGCTGGCGCTCCTCGCCTTGTTGCTCAAGAGGACCAATTCTGGAGCATTAGGCTCCATGGATGCCTTCACTCGACTGGCACTATTTCCCGCGAGCATCTCAGCACGTTTCACGGATCTCGTGGTCGCGAGAACGCCCAGGGCGCTGGTCATACTTGCGCACTATTTTGCCCTCATGAAGGTCATTGAGAAACACGTCTTTTGGCTGAAAGGCATTGCCGAGAATCATATACAAGTGATCCATGATCAGCTCCCGAGCGCGTGGAAAGAGCGCATGAGCTGGCCAATGCTGGTGATGGAGGGGAACACAACGACGGCTGCTTGCCAATTGATTATGATGCTCGTGACGTGACACTCCTGGCATCTCTGACACGGCTACGGTGTATCGTTGTGCATAATTTACAATTCCCCGATACCATCAATCTCGACGACAATCTTGCTTGCCGAAACCCCTTGCTTCTGCAAGTTCAACGCCTCCTGCAGCCTCGCCAGGCCCCCCGTGAGGATATGTGCCTCCGGCTGCGGCAGCAAGAGACCAATCTCGAGAGCGGGAGTGACGAAGTCAGTCCAGACAGGAGCGGCGATATACGCGTCTGCCGTCCCGGGCAAGAAAGCCCAGACTGGGACGATCAGTCGTCAGTCGAAGGTTACACTATCACCTAATGGACTCACCCATTTCTGCTCTGACACTGGCCGGCAAAGCGTTGGGAGGCCAGAGGACAGTAGCGATGGTGCCGCCGCCGCAATGCTCAAGGATCGATGCACATGCCAGCGTCGTACGCTCTTCCCCGATACAGTCGAACACTCCAGCCAGCTTCTTCCCAGCCAGATACCCCAGGATGGACCCGATGACATCCACATCCGCGTAATCGAAGACCCTGGCCGCACCTAGGTCCTTTGCGTAGCCGTAATTGTGACGGCTGGCGGTGGTCACGACCTCGTATCCTGCCGCGCAAGCAAGCTGAATGGCTACACTGGCCGTTGAAGAGCTAGCGCCCCAGATCACGACGGTCTCACCCGACGGCCTCGGATTGAGACGTGGCATGCGAAGGCGGAGAATGTCGAACAGGCCAACGCTCGACGTGCTTATGGCCATGGGTAGCACGACGGCTCGGGAGAGTGACATTGTGTTCGGCAGCTTCGCTGCGACACGTTCTCGGAGGGTGGTGAAGAGTTGGAAGGCGCCATGCTTTGCACCACCGTAGACGAGGCCGAGGCAGTACCTGTTCGCGATGAGCATACATGAAGCCTGCGATGTCCAATCGACGACAGTGTTGAGTCGTCGTCCGAGGACCCTACCCCATGATGCGATCACCGGCTTTGAATCGGGTCACCTTGCTCCCGACGCGAACAACTACCCCCGCGGCATCAGTGCCGATGACGTGGGGGTAGGTCAGCTCGATATAGGCCATGTCCTGGATCTGGGCGGACCATGTAGTCAACGACTAGCGTTCTGGAATCCTGGCCGGATGAACACACCTTCCATTCCGAGGGGGCGATGCCGACATAAGCGACGTCGATGACAACCTCATCCTCTGCACACTGCCTCTGATCGGGTCCGGGCCCGATGACAAAGTCTTTGGCGAAGACAGCTTGCTGCCATGCAGCGACGTTCTCGCCGAGTGAGGACATGATGGTGGACAAGGCGGCCTCTGCAGGGGCTCCCGCGCAGTAGGAGAGATTGAAGAGTCAAGATGCAACGGCCACGGCAGCAGTCGCACGGGCTTTCAAGCGAAACGGCGTTGGCGTGCTGGCTGCCTTTGTTGATGGAGTCACATTATTAAGCCTGGTTGACGACGGCTGCGCTGAGTGCTTCGCTACACGCGAGGAGCCACAGGAGCTCTTGAGCGGCCCACGGGGATGACGAGGACATGGGACCGATGGCGAGATCTCCTACGCATGGCAGAGGTGCATCTTCGTTCGGACCAACGTGGCCCCCTCCGAACCCTTCTTGCGAGCGTTGAGTGACTCGCCTCGGACTTCCTTCGCATTCGCTTCCGCGAGTCCGAGCGACCGCCACGCTGGGTCTTGAGGTGGAGGCCACGGGAGGCGGGTAGGTGCGGACGCGACGCGGGACGGCTCGGCCTGGGCCGTAGCGCTTCAATCTGAGGGCGCGTCCACATGTGCACACGTCAGGCATCAGTCCATAGCACACCACCTTCCTCAGGACTGGTCCCTCCCGTAGCATTGCGACGCATCATGACCCGTGGAACGATTCGATCTCGCGACTGAGCGTGCGACGTACCGTTCCCACTCCTCCCTCAACATCAGCGGCCACGGATACCCGCATCCGCATCTGCATCAACTCACAGCCGACACAGCCGATGGCGAACGACGAGACGACGGCGCTCTCGATGGCGGCCTTGCACGATGTCGGCAACGTGCAGACTCGACGCGTGCTTGGCGATGTGTCTCCAAACCTCAAGCGAGCACCGATTGTGACCAGCGCCAACAAGCTTATGGCAGGGAGTCCGCTGAAGCGTAGCTTCACTACGATGCTGGGGGACGGGCCCGGCTTCACCTACCTCAAGAGTCGCCAACTATCAGTCGACAAGCCGCTAAGCCAGGTGGATCACGAGTCGCGGACAACATCATCACGGCGTCTGGTGTTTGGAAGCAAGGATGCAGGCTATGGAGAATCTGGCCGCCAAACGTCCCCTTTGGCGCTGACGCAATCTGTGGCTACGGTATCTCGAGCACGAAAGTGTTGGCTGGGTCTGTGCTGACAAGACCCAGACAGCGGCTACGGTCCCGCACATTTGCGAGCCCTCACCGACAGAGGCCAACACACCCTCTGACAGCGGCGAAGGAGAGGACTCGTCGACGGAGCGCAAATCATTCTCCTCGCTCATCAATTACAACCCATCCTCGCAGACTTCGCATCTCCTTGTCAACCCAACACCACGAGCGGAGCTGCTCAAGCTTCGTCTCAGGGTTGCCATGTACAAGGTGCGGACCGACCAGGTAAATGTTCCGTTCTCGCGCCTACGCGTAGACGCCAAGGGACTGGATTGGGACAATCCTGGAGATAGCCAGAAGCAAGCGACTGGCGAGGCTGTCGAAGAAGCCGTCGCCCAGCTACGGCGAGAAGCGCAGGAACGTGTATCGAAAGTTGACGTTCGTCCGGTCCCGAAGCTACTGCCCGCACCGGTGCTGCTGCCGACTGAATTCAGCTCCCGGATTATATACGGCTCGATACTTCCGAGCTCACCGCCTGAGTCGCCGTTTCTGGACCAGTCGAAGCATGCCGAAAGGACGGCTGCACCAGGACGACCTTTGAGCAGCCCTCGGCATGGGGCAGGGCAACATTCCACGCGCGACGAAGCCGACCTCACGAGCAGCGTGGTCAAAGGCAGGGTAGCGGAGGGCTTGTTGGGCTTGCGAACAGCCGGCTAGGACCTCAAGCCATATCCCTTCGTGCGAGGCCATCCTTAAGTGGTTCAAAACACTGCACGGCCAGGTCGATGTCCTCGGCAGGCAAGCAAGCCGGTCCTCGCAGCACGCAACTCCAGCATCGATCACGCGATAGTGAGCCCTGTGCTCCTCAGCCCAGTTGGAGCCGAAATTCGGAAGTGAATTCAGCAAGCGACGACGTACCTTATGGCGATGATAATGCGCATCACGTTGCAATGCCATGCGATTCTCTGGTGGCAGGTCTCTATGCAAGTGCTACACTATGTGCTATGCTGGACACCGTTCATCCGAAAGGGTATATCGCAGTGCTGTACAGTACGGGTGCCCCTTGCACCCATCGCAGCCCGTAAACATCAATAGCCCATCACGCTGCTGCCAAGCTCGCGAGCTCGTGTTGACAACTTTCGCAATATAACGCGAAGTCTTCTCCCAGTGCCTTGGCAGCTTCCCCCTCGCTACCAGGGGCCTGACCGGTCTTGCCGCCTTGCTGGCGTGCAAGCATTGATCCCACCTTGACGCACCGGCTTGTCTCAGCGCGCACGTGCTCCTCATACTCTGCATCCACGACATCCCGCTCCACACGATTGATAACGCGCAGCGCAACCAGTAGATCGTGCCGGTACCGTGCGAGAGCGTCCCGCGAGCGACTCAGACGGGCACTTGCTCGATCCTGTTCTGTATTGAGGAAGCTTGTGGACGTGGTAAGCACCTCATCGGTGAATGTGCTCCGGCATGTCTTGTGCTCATCGGCTTCCGCTGGGGCGGATGGCGTCCACAAGCGGTACATCGGGACATTATCGGTATCGTTCGTACTTGGCGCCGCGACTAGCTGTTCAATGTCAGATAGATAGACCGCGCGAGCAATGCTCGGGTCAGGGCGCACCCCCATGCGTGTCATGAATTTGGCCGCGCTCCGCTCGCGATACCACAGAAGACCATCGCGGTACTCGTGCCAGCTGTTGTAGAGCGCGCTCGTAGCCAGCAGAGCCACAAGGAACGTATGAGCCGACAGCAGGCCGAATCCAGCTTTGCTTATCGCGATCGCAACATCCAGGAGCCAGCCTACAAACTGCACACACTTCCCAAGCACATCGTCCACGACCATACTGACTAGCCCCGCAGGCTTCTGCAGCTTGGCGGCCTTCGTCGAGCTGGGCGCGCTCCCCAGCTTGGCAATTGCAGCCGTATCGAGCTGCGGCACTACCGTCCCTGATTGCTGGCCGATATTGCCAAAGATCTCCACTGCGCGATTGGTCTTGCTGTGATGGCCTAGTTTCGCGACCTGGTCCATCGCCACGTTCGTCAGATCCAGGGCGTCCGCCTCGAGAGCATTGAGCGCCTGCTGCTCAACCAGGCGGCGTAGACACGCCGAGCCCGGCGAGCCTGTCCAAGCAATCGTCTGAAAAATCGCAAGCTTACATCTCGACTTTGACGTATGAGTGATGACGATCTTGGTGGTCGGCGTGAAGCTCGCCGCATACGGCATCCGGTACGGGACCTTGCTGTTAGTGACCACATAGCAGAGGTGATCGTTGTAGATGTCGATTGCTTGCACGTCTTGCATTGGTGTCGACTTGTCACCGCTGCTGTATTCGCGCGTCCAGTGGCCCCCGCTCTCCGCCTTCTCCCACGGGCTCTGATTGACCTTGTCCGCCCAACGGTTGCAGTACAGCAATTGGAAGACTGCACTCTTGTCGCCGAACATGACATGGAAGAGCGCTTTGGCGCTGATCGTGAAATCACGGGCGACGCTGGCTTGCATGTTCTGCGGCGCGTACACTACAGCCTGCGTAGGGAGCCTGAATTTCTGGAATTCACGACCCGTCTTCGCAGCCGCACCCGCACTGGTATCGTAGAGGAAGCCATCAATGCGCAGCGTACTCTTCACGTCGCGCTCTCTTCGTCCAGCGGTGCCAAGGCGGTGCGTTGCTTTCGTGCCACCGCCAGTGCCGGGCGAGTCCGGATCGTAACGGACGTCTTCCCAGCTCTCGACGCTGCTGGTCCGCTGTGGCTGCTCGACCTCCATGTTGGTGAGGGTCCTTATGATTCCGTCCAGTGTTACCGGCTCCTCCTGGTTCGCGTTGTGTACTAGATAGTTGAGTCTTCTCTGCAGCAGCCTCAACGGCTCGAGAAAGACTTTGATAGTGACTCTACGCAGGTCGCTTTGCGCCTCGTGAAGGTGCAGATACAAAAAGTCGCAATCCCGGCCTGGCGCAGCTGTGACATCGTTGACGCTCTCGAGACTCACGCCAGTGATTAGCACAAGCCCAAGATGATTGCTGTAGAAGTATATATTGCTTGCCGTGGCGTAGACTCTTCCGGGAAATTCCTGGTGCTCGTTCGGATTCCACGTGGCGCGGAAGACGAGCACGACCTTCTCGCTTCGCGGAATAGAAGGAAACAGCATCCGAAACTGTGCTTGCTGCGCTTTCAGTGGTAGAGGGTAGTACCTGGGATATTCATCGGCATCGTCCTGAATGCCACGCGCTCGACTGATAAGCTGCCCTGGCGTGTCAGTGGAGACACTGAGAGTCTTCCTGTGTCTCACGCCTGCTCCAATGAGGTTCGTATCTGACGCCATCGGATGCATGCTTATTGGTGTCACCATTTCACCATTCATGATACCGAGATCATCGTGGGCAACCCCTGGTAGTGGCGGGGAGGCGTCCAATCTTGCGGCCCCGTCGTGCCGTTTGCGCGAAGGATCACCGATGCGATTGACATGACCCCAAGCGCTGCTTCCCCAGATATTCGCCATGAGGCCGGATGGTATGCCGCTTCCGTCAGTACCTTGGCCGATGCCAATTCCACGCTCACCACTGACGACAACCGCAGTGTGGGACAAGTTCGTCGAAGCGGGAGGATTAGCCAAGGTGGAGGGCGCTAGCGTGCTTGTTGGCATCCCTGATAACATGGTAAGGCTGCGTTTCGCCGAGTCAATATTGACAGGCGCTGCAGGTGGGCCCGGCCCTACCGGTAGAATGTTGTGACTGGCGGCAATCAGACCTGCAATGCCTCCAGCAGAGGGCGTTGGGCCGGAGCTCAGCTGCGGTGAAGTGGTTGTGGATCGCTTGTGCAGGTCTAATTTCTGCATGATGCGCGTGGCATGGTCCCGGCTACCTTCTCCAGGATCCCGTTCTAAGCTGAGCACTCGTCTCGCGGCAGAAGGTGGAGGCTGACCAGCACTGCCAGCGTCGAAACTCGCTCGGCTGAGAGCAGGACCGAAGGTGGACTCACGCTCTGTGGAAGGCCCCTGCGGACCACCTGCATCTTCCTGCGTCTGCGCGGCATCGGGCTTGATTGCAAATTCCGGGGCGATAGGTGGCGTGATAGCGAACGCTGGGTCTATCGTTGCTACATTCGGCAACTGCGGACTTTCCGTGCTCGCAGGATCTTCCAGCGCCTTTCTCTTTGCGACTTCGAAGGCCCGGATCCACTCCGTCAACTCCTGTTGAGTCTCGGCTTGGAGGACGACACTTGTGTCTTTCGTCTTGACCTCGAAGCAGAACCGCCGCTCTTCCTGGAACGCCGGACGGACTGCGCACAAAAGCACGCCAGTGCGATCGCTCTCTTCGACACCACCAGAGCGGGCTCCCAGCACCAGCCAGCCGAAGATGCCGCTCTTGACGTAGAACCAGCGTCGAGTCCACACTGTGCGCGCAGGCTTGCCAACTGACGACTTCATGAACAGCCAGCTCTGCTTCTCTCGCCTCTCCTCAAGCTCTGGCTTCGCGCGGGAGGACAGACCGGTCGCATTGCTCGCACCCGTACCCAAATAAGGCACGGTCGATGCTGCATAGTCGTCCAGCTCTCGGCTCGGCTTCGTCATGGTCTGCGCCTCGGCCTCGATCTGCCGCCTCGCCAACAGCAATTCCGTCCGGAACGCCTTCTCACTGCCCTCCATATCCCGCGTCCACCCTCTCACCCTCTCCATCTCGCCGCCCCACTCCGCGAACAGACTCGCGCCCGCCTCGCGACTTGCTCGCATCTCCCTCCACTGCTCGGCAAAGATGCGCACGAGCAGCTTGTCGAGGCTCGCGCGCAGGTTGGGCGACGCGACGCAGAAGTCCAGGCTCGCCTTGAGGTACGCCTTCCGCGCCTCATGCAGCTGGAAGGCGTCCTCGCGCAGGCTGCTGGCCTCCTTCGTCTTCGTCTGCGCCAGGTAGCGGCCCACGACGTGGTCAAAGGTCTTCTGCGTCGCCTCCACCTGGCGCCGCGCCTCCTTGAACGTCCGCAACTCGTTGTGCAGGAAGGCGCGGATGGGCTCGACCACACTCGTCTCGTACTTGCGCGTGCTCCGCAGCGTCGCGCTCCAGAACTCCCTCGCGCCTTCCCCGTAGCGGCGCATGGCCAGCAGCGTGTAGTCATGGTCCAGCCCGGCCTCGCTCACCTGCGCCGGCGGCGTCGAGTGGGCGAGGAAGGCGTTGACCGTGTGCTCCAGCGTGCCGACCTCGGCCACGAGCTTGGCGGCCGCCTTGACGTATCCGTCCAGCCAGCGCTCGATGATGTCCACCTGCTCGGCGACGTGCAGGGCATAGGCGCGGTGGGTGGGGCTGTCGAGCGCGGCTTCCTTGAGCGTGACGGGGACCAGGCGCAGCGGGCGCGCGGCGGCCTGCACCGGGGGCGGCGACGCGGTGTCGGAGTCGGTCATGGTGGGGGGCGACGGGCCACGCTCAGCGGACGGGCATGCGCAGGCGAAGTGGCCGCCGTGCAGCTTCCATGACGAGACCGTGGATTCGCTCACAACCCGGCAGGGACAGCATGTGTCCGCGATGCATGCGTGCCCGCGAGCTTGGATGCCTCAGGCTGCCACTCGCGTCCTGGCTCGTGCCTGCCGAGGTCCTCCCGTGCTGCCTTACATGTCCGCTTCGACGCCTGCGTCCGGAGACACCATCTCCTGGACATTCATGGATGCAACGAGTCAGGAGTGGATGGCTTCGCTCGGCCATTACTACCTCGAGACTACAAAGGCTGGTAGGACTGACAGGACATGGACATGGCGACAGGCCCCTCAATCATTGCCGGCTCCGTCTTCTGCAACTACCTGTACGTCTGGCCCGCGGCATCCTCACAGCTCCACCACAATCTTCTTGCCCCTCACGGCGCCGTGTCTAACCTGGAACGCCTCCTCCAGGCTCTCCAGCCCAGTCCCCACGACCCTTGGTTTCGGTAGACACTTCAGCTGGCCGCTCGCGAGCGCCGGGCCAATGTAGCTCTCCCACACTACTGCCCCAGCATCGTTGACACCCAGCACAAATTTGGCCGTGACACCATCCGCCATCTTGCCCGGCGGCTTCGTGTTGGCCAGGAACCCCCCACCGAGCTTCTGCATGATGGGTGTGACGACATCGAACGACTCGGGCACACCAATCGCATTGTAGAGGCCCACGAAGCAGTCTTCGCCGACGTTACTGGCGATGTCTTCCGCGATGCTGCTAGACTTGTAGTCAAAGACTGCGCTTGCCCCGCACTCGCGGCACATGTCGAAATGTTGCGGGCTTGCCGTCGCGATGACCCGATAGCCTGCTCCGGCGGCCAGCTGGATGGCCGCAGCGCCGACAGAGCTCGAGCCGCCATACACGACGACCACCTCGCTCTTGCTATTCGGCGCCGAGTCCAGGGATGGAAATTCAAGTCCCATGTAGCCCTCCTGGTACAGTCCGCCGGCCGCAGTGTTGATGGTGAGCGGCAGCACGACGCCCTGCTTGTACTCGAGATGGTCTGGCAGGATCGCAGCACTGGCAGCTGGGACACGGGGATACAGGCTGAAGGCGCCGTCTTGGGGCAGACCGGTCATGAATTGCCATGCATGCCCGATGACTCGATCTCCTTTCTTGAATCGAGTTACGTCTACGCCGACTGCGTAGACCTCACCAGCCAGATCCATGCCGAGCACAGTGGGCCAGCTCTTGACGTTGAAGCCACCCTGTTGCGCTGGATCGATGGTGTTGATCGCCACGGCGTGATTGCGGACAACCAGATCGGTCGGACCTGGTTCCGGTATCTGGCTGTCGGCGATGCGGAGCGGCTGGCCTGCGCCATCGACGAATGCTGATCTGTTGGACGGCATGGTGCTGATTCTGGCAAATACCTCGAGGGTGTCCACACGGATCGTCTGGCTTGCGGTGGAGTTATAGCGAGACTGGGATCAGACTTGAAGATGCTAATGAGAGGCTTTTGGAGAGTTCCTGACGACGAGTCGCCGACTACTTGTACTGGCACCTTCAACGACCAGTTGTATGACAGTCGCGCAGAAAGGCTTCGAGCTTAGCAAGCCGGACGATGGATCTACGCTTGCCGACCGTCAACCGAGCCGGATGAGACGCTATCCCGGCGTAGCTTGAGGCCTTGATACATGCATGGCCCAGCAACCCGTTCATTAGCGCTCGTACACTAGCGTCTCGCTAGCGTGCTTGCAGCTCGGCGATTTGACTAATGCCCGTGCCTGCTCTTTATGTGCTAGCGCGTTCCTCACAGAGCGTACGACCGGTCATGGACCAATTTTGACACAGCAAGGGAACATCCAGGCATGGACCGCGGGACGATAGGACCTCCGTCCGCCACCGAGCGAGCAAAAATCATCGTAATCGTGTTCTTGAGCGGCCGCTGCTCTCCGAAGGGTCGTCCTATATGATCGAGGTGCGCCTGCCAGTCGTCGTAGTTGTTGTAGCGATCCAACAAGACCAGGTCCCTGTATCGGAAGAAAACTCGACTGCAAGAAGATGCCGAAAATCCTCACTGTATTCGGAGCCTCTGGCAACCAGGGCGGTTCAGTCATCCATGCAGTTCTGGACGATGCAACGCTGTCCAAGGAGTTCCGCATTCGAGCCGTGACTCGCGACGTGTCTAAGCCATCCGTCGTGGAGCTCGCCAAACGCGGTGTCGACATTATCGTCGTAGGTCAGTAGCAGACGTTTCTTGTGCACGTATTGACTGTGGATCATCGCAGGCGGACATGAGTTCCGGTCCTTCACTCGCCGATGCTGTCAAGGATGCGCACACGGTGTTCCTGTGTGTACCTTGGCGCTGCTCCGACGGGTCAATGCTGATGGTTCTCAGGATGACGAACTTCTGGGAGCACCTGTCAGCCGACAAGGAAATTGCCGAAGGCAAAGCCGTGGCCGATGCCTGCAAACTTGCCGGCGTCCAACACCTCATCTTCTCTTCTCTCATCAACGCCACTGAAGCGAGCAAGGGGAGACTGAGCCATATCGCCCACTTCGACGGCAAAGCCAGTGTGGAGAAGTACATCCGCCACATCGAAGTGCCGGCCACCTTTGTCCTTCCCGGCCTTTTCATGCCAGGATACTTTGACACGATCCGCAAAAGGGGTGACGGGGGATACACTCTTGCGCTTCCCATGTCGGAAGACAAAGCTCAGATCCCTTTGCTGGATCCTTCTGCAGATACGGGTTGGTGATAGTCCACCTCAAATCTGAAGCCTGGCCGCTGACTTTTTGAAACGAAGGCAAGTTCGTCCGTGCAATCATGAGAGAATTCCCGGCGTGTCTCGGCAAGCAAACCTATGCGGCGGTCGATTACTTGACTCCCAGGCGCCTCCTTGCCGAGTCCAGCGAGGTCGTCGGAAAGCCAGCATCTTTCGTGCGGGTTGCGGAGGAGACCTTCAAGTCATTCCTACCGCCGCCAGTGGCGCAAGAGCTGCTTGAGAACATTCTTTTGCTCGAAGACCCTGGATACTACGCTGGTGTGGCTTTGGAGGAGGGAGGTCCGATGCCTGCGAAGGAAGAGCTCACGACGTGGAAGGAATTCGTCCAGGCCAACAAGGCGAAGTGGTTGTAAAATTGCGGCAGCCGGTTGGTCGTCGTCGCCAGAGCTACAGTCAATTTGATCCGCCTATCGGTCATCGACAATGCGAGTGCCCAGTCCTTTCTGCAGTGTTGATCATCATGTTGCACGCAGGGTATGTGACTGGTCATCTCGCCTGCTGCACACAGTGCACAGAGGGGCGTGCCAAGCAAGTACTCTAGCGCCACATGACTTTGGCCATTCGACGTTCTCACGTGGACGGCTTACATGATAGCGCGCTACCTGCTTAGTCACCGCCTCGCCAGAAGATCGCTGGACTCCGCCGCTGCGGTCGGAGAGCGAGACGGTGCTCTGGGGTCCATCACAGGTCTGCGTCAGCCAACGGCGTGCGGTAGCGCCCGAAGGATTCTGATCCACCCGAAGCCCCCATACATCTAACATATGTTGTCTAACATATGTTGCGAACGGGTGCCAAGAATCCATTCTGAGAAGCCGCGTCAGATCACAGAAGGACCCGAGACGATCCTCACCGAATCACCTCTCCGCACGACATGGCGGGGCCGAGCAAGATCGCAGACCCGCGCAGTGAGACTCGGTTACGGCGCAAGCACCATAAAGTCTGGACCGGGTGTCAACGATGCAAGCTTCGCCATG